>LTDI01000136.1:0-229846 GCA_001654545.1 Fusarium agapanthi
CCCCCCCTCCATATCACAGCAACCCAGTGCCGTATGTCTCTCTACCTAAATAATCTCCGGCATTGTTGCCCTTGCTCCTCTTCTCCTTCTCACGGAACGGATGTAACCTTGGAACCACAAACGCACCCCACTGCTGGTTCCGGAAACCGAGGCCGTGCCGCGCCGTCGTGAGGGGATCGTGGTCCCCCTTCTTCCCCCTTGACATGCCTGAACTTTTCAGCTTGTGGGGGTGTTCTTGCGATCGAACTTCAGGTTTCGGGCCAGGCGGTAAGGCAGGACAAGGGACGGACTTTTGACATAATCGCCCTTAAAAGTCAGTACGACAAGCAGGGCCAAGCATGGTAGAACGTCATGAACCCACTGAGGCATTACAACCCACAGGTAGATCATATCCGAATTATAGATAGTTAGGTACAATATGGCATGGCTCCGGAGCATTTTGAAGCAAACTTGATGCAGCTTGGTAGGGCTAGCCTTGAAGGACTCTATCAGAAACAGGGATGACCGCCGTTGAAGAGATACATTATGCAAGTGAATGGATATTGATCAACAAGGAGGCAGCCCAAAGCAATCACAGGAGTGTCATTGTCTTCGTTTCACCTGTATTTCGGAGGCTTAGGCAGAATAGGGCGCGGAAAGGACGGGCATTCTCTTCCTCCGTGGTTGCAGAAGGGGGGGACATTTGCCTTGTAAACGGGCCGTTTATTACCAGACTGTCGGGTCGTGCTGATATGCATGCTTCGGAGGATTGAGGGATAAGCAATCATGATGCTGCGTCTGGAAGGACTCATTACGCGAGGTGTTTAAGGTTCAGTCTCTGACTAAATCGAGTACGACTAGATGATGACTGAGAGATAGACTTGACGAGAAGCAGTACTGATGTAGTGTTGATATTGGGTCTTTGGCGTGCTGTGGTCCCGGGTAATGACCGTGTAAGTAACGATAATGGAAGATCATGGAGATGGCAGAGATGACTGTACCCTTCAGTGTCTCTCACTCAGCTCTCACCGTAGACGTGTCCCTGGCTGCTTGCAATCTTCTTATTGAGATCGTCGTTGGTACTTGTCCATGTGTTATACTTACCTGCCCCGAGACTCAGTCCTGAGCTGATCTTCGGATGCCACGGAGTAGGTCATGTATAGCTTGTTCGAAGCATAACGAAGAACCCGCACGAACATCCTTGAGCTTAGCTTTTACCTTATGATGTATGATGTTCCGGAGGAAGTAAAATGGCCGTCAAGTTATAAGCCCGCCCGGGGCGTTCAGACGGTGTAGCATTGGTGGTATTGAACAACTCAAGTCCTTCACTAGACCATAAGAAAACACAAGGATTTGGGTAGCTATCGCACTTCAATCAAAAAAGCTTTTCTTTGGAGTGTTTACCTTCTGTATTGGCTCATAAGCGGTCTCTCACATTCGCTCGCTCACCCATCAATAGCGTGTGTCGAAGCTGGAAGTTGATCTTCAGGTACCTGGCAGAGCCTCTCCCGACTCAAAAGCTGTGACTATTGATGGGGAGTGGCTAGAGTCTGAGCCCTCAAATGAATGGGTAAATCACGCCTCTCTAATGTTAACGTTCCATTGTCTTTGCATCCATACCGCAACTACACACGGGGCTGTACCCGTCACGAGCTGTTTTCTCGCGGTATTCCTTAATCGTGATTGCATAGCCTGCTGAGCATTAGATTATTTAACCTCAACCTTTGAAAAGTATTGATCAATGTAATGTGATAGAATCGCGCTGCCAATGTGAGATCTCATAACCTCGAATGGAAAGGCACTACCTCTCCAAACATAAGTGGCATCTGAAAACATAAGACGTTCAATACTCAAGACTTGAGACCACCCGACTCTTGAGTGAATAGAGACTCCTGTGTTGAGCCTCCATAGAGATAGGCAGGTTGCATCCCGATGATAAGACGAGTCACAGATCTGATGCTAGAACACAGAGGGAACTCAACCACATGTCAATAAGATTCAAGTTCCGAGCCTTCCATCATGGCAGAACTATTAGACAATCACGTCTGTCATTACCCTATCCATGGTCTTTGACTAACTGGCTGGGGCAGCGATAAGTATGCACACTCCTGTTACTCGGCTATGACGCTGGTGATACCATCACAAGTAGGCAGCAAGCTGATCAAGTTCGAAGGGTAGACTCTATTGCGAAAACGTGCCAGCGCCTCGCTTGAATTGGTGATCATTACTTGGCTATTCGGAAGCGAGGCCTGAGTGAGTATGGATAAGTTATCTCTTGAGCGTGTCTTGTCATACCAGACAGAGTTGGACTGATCCTCCTGAGGCAGGTCAAAAGCGATCACAAGAGATGAACCGTAAATTTTGTCCCAGTACAAGCGTGTATTTAGGCAATGTGAATACCCAACCGTCTATGTTTCCCAATCCAAAACAATATGAAAGACTCAAATGCAGTAACTCAAGCAATAGCCGTCCTATCCAGATCCACTACTTCTTCGAATTCCTTCATCGCATGTTTCCTCTTTGCTCTCCTCCTATTTGGTGCCACAAAGCCTCAGTCGATATCAAGGAACACAAAAGGCTCCCTAGCACCGCCGTGCTTAAAAACCCAAGACACGAGAATCCCGGCCAAAACATCCAAAACACAGAACAAGGTTTGATTGTGGCGCCGGTGAGCTCTCTTCAAGTCTTCCTCCCGCAGACGAAGGATAGCATCCATTTCATAATGAAGCTGAGTTATCTCACGATCAAGCTCACGGGTGGCCTTATAGAGGCAAGCCTCGAGTTGGTTGGTGGCACCCTCGGCCCGGGCTAATGCCATATCCAGCTGCCACTGCTGGACGTTGCGCCTGTTGAGGATTACGATGCCATCTGTTATAGCGCTGCGGGGGGCGAAGCGGATACGATTGTCTGTGTTGTAGAGCGTCTCCGAAGGGGAGGTGGCGGGTGTGTAGTAGGAGGAAGAGATGGGAGAGTAGTCGGACATAGTGACGATGATGATATAGTCACTTGGCTGAGTTCTTGATAAGACAATATGACTTAATTCGTGTACTGAACAGAGGAAGTTGTGCGAGGTGTCTGTACGTGTTGGCTTGCTCTTGCTTTGAGTGACTGTTGAGGAGAAGAGGTTGCGTTCAAGAAACCGAGTGATGATCACAGACTGATATTTATACCTCTCAAAATACCTTCAATGAGATTATCAAGTGAATTTGATACTAGCTTGCTGGCTACTCCTGTCTGAACTTCTCGAAGGAATCCCGCCGTTTCTTTGTTGGTAGACATTCACCACCAGACGAAAGCCTAGCTTTGAAGGGATATCTAGACTCAACAGCAAGAGACAAATAATAAGATAGGTGAATGAGGCATAAGACAGCATGGTTGTGACAAGTCATCGCGGGTAGCTGCGTAAACGAAGCAAGCTACAGTAATGAACGTGGAAGTTATCCATAGCTCCATGCTTCTACCCAGAGAACAAAGAACATTGGCGCAGAAGAATTGAAGATTCAGTATCAGACGACCAAAAGTAATTCAATTTTCTTCAGTGAATCTACTGGAAGTGGCAGGCTGAAGTTGTTGGATATTGCTTTTGCATACATCTGGTTTGTTTGAACGGCGTTTTTCTATACTTCACCAATTGAGATAAGCTCTTTGACGATGTTGTTATTCAACTGTTTTCTCAAGATGAAGGAGAAAACAAGCCTTTCCTTGTTCATGTCTTTATGCAACTCTTGGCTGGGCATGGCCTGGCCTTTGAAGTGGCAGCTCAGCCCATCGTCATTTACTTCACGGAGAGCATGTCGTCAAATTTGCGTTACAGCATGGAATTAGCCATAGCTTCAGTTCTTGTAGGCTCTCTGAGGCTAAACGAGAGACGTAGGCATGTATAGATAACCTTTGTCACGCTGCGCTCCCACTTCACATGTATGATTGCGCCTCTTCAAAGGCCTTCCGGCCAGAGACATCGTGAATAACATCAATCCACATAACCTCCTTCACACGCTCCCGCACCTCCTCCCAGCTCTGCCGTCCAGCCAAACTATTGATCGACTGCACGAGCCAATCTTCACTGCTGTCAAAGACAATGATAGACCCCACGACAAGAAGCCAAAGCTTGATGTTGGCGGTAGCCTCGCCCTGCACAGGCGTAGTCTGAATGGCATCGCGAAACTGTCGACTGAACGAGTCGGACTTTAATTTCGTACCCTGTATTTGCAAGAAGATGGTTGACTCATAAGCAAGTAGTCCAATACGCAGCGCTTCCTGTATCGGCGCTGGATCCTGCGAAAAGTCAAGCTGTAAAAGCCGATACTGGATTGACAGCATGATCTCCTGGAACGCTTCGGGTTTGAGCTTCTTGGCGCTCGGGGAGTATCTATTAGCCAGGGCGGAAAAGTCTCGAAGATCTTTGAAGGTGTTTTGTAATCTCCAGTCCCAGGTGTAGTAGATGTTCATAAAGTCTAGTGATGGTTCTTGGATCTCGAAGGAGCAGGCTACGGTTCCAAAGGCTTCGAGGAGAGGTTCCCATGCTGGCTTGCCGTCGTAGATCTCGGGTTTGCAGCCGTTTTTTATGGACCATCCGAGGTCGACACTGCTACGATGTTAATGGGAGTGAACACTGGATTTTGAGGCAGAACTCACCGACAGAGTTTGATCTGCAGTTGTCGATTATGTGTATACCCCTGTAAACCACCTCTCATCTCGACAATCCGCCGAAGGCCATTCGAGTGAGCTTCAAAAGCCTGAGCGTCCTCCATCGCATCAGCCATCATAGCCAACGATATGATGGTCGCTGTAGTTGCATCCTCGACTTGTTTGGCAGGATCTTTCAGCCTTTCTTGTAACAGTTTGATGGTATGCCGAAGGCGATTCCGCGTGGAGGCCGAGAACTCTCCGGCCCATCCAGTCTCATACTTTCCACGTCCCAGTAATGACTGCATGTTGATAAGGTCTTGAAAGGCGCTGACCATGAAACAGATGCAGTGCAGGTAGGCCGGATCTTCTAGCAGCCAGCGGAACCAGCATACCTTCTCGCCGTCAGGATCGAAACACCATTCTGCGGGATACATAGTCTCCTTGATGGTAGTGAGAACTACAACATTAGCTACATCACGTACCATGGGGCGGGAACCTTACATCTATAAATATAATACCTCGAATCTTCATCAAGGGGTGTAGCAAAAGTAAACAGATCCAGGTCAGGCGGGGGCTTGACTAGTTGCGCCATAAGAGAAGGCGACTCAACCCAAGCTCTGTCTTGGCGAGCATGTGTATGGCCAACAGTCCACATGGCATCTGTGCAGCGAGTGATCGCCAGGGGTGCAGGACGATCTAGCTCCTCCACATTATCATCATTAGCTCTGGGGAGGGCGTCGACTCTAACGTCCAGTATTGGATGTCTTGGAGGTGACTTTTTTGTATTCTTGCCGCGCATTACATGGCTGCGGATGACCTTGCGAGATTCAGGTGCTGGTTTGCCCACTGGGCCTGAAGGGACGAACTCGAACTTTTTGGCTGTACTTTATCAGCACTACTGAAGCACAGCATTTGTAATCCGGGGATAACTCACGACCCTGTTGACGAGGCTTTCGAGCTCGTGGCTTGGCCCGCACTGGGAGTGTTTCCGGGACGGGGACTGGTTGTAAGAAGGGCTCCAGCATGATGACTCGGATATAAGGCAAAGGTATCCTCTTTCGAACCGATGACTGTACGACACTACGATCCGCTGAACGAAGTTGAGAGTGATGAGTAAAGAGTTGAGTTGAGACGGGATGAGACTGTTAACTCTTTACGGAAAGCAATCGAGCTCCCAGAGAGGACCTGTCAGCATCATCTTGGCGAGACACGATTGTTTTCCTATTTCGGTTAGAGTACAGGGCTTAGTGTCGGGTTGGCGATTGAGCTTAAGGCCGATCGTTGGTGATAGGATCTGACAGAATAACATAGTCATATTCACCGCAAAGTCTGTGTCTTCGCTGCCGATCGTATTTAGTCTGCCTATCGCCCTAATGTTCGTCCGAGATGCATCTGCCCCGCTTCCTTCATCGTACTCAAGCCAAACGGTGTCGGGCATTGAGAGCCTGTCCGAACGTCGAATAGGAGGTAGACAAGTTCAAAGAGGCCCGCAAATGCAATTCTTCCACAGATAAACTCTTGGCATGCAATATATTGCTTTCCTAAAGCGGTTTCCAATATGTCTTTGCCGTAGAGATGTTGTCGTCAACGGTGGCTTGCAATACCACTCGAGACATCATAGAGTTGAGAACTGCTTCCCTTTTTCGGTTTATTCGCGAATATGTGCTTTGTCTCCATGTTGTCCCATGTAATTGTAAAAGACAGAAAAGAGATGAACGTCCACGTCTTTATAGCATATTCAGAACATCACAAACACAATCATCAGCTCTTACAATAACAAGACTACAAGACCAATCAACTATTACCACTCTAATCAGATTTCCCCCATAATTCACATTCGATATCTACACCATGGCTCCCAAATCTCTTCAACTCACCCCAGACAACTACCGCTTCTTCCGCTCCCAAACCACCAAGCCCGTCCCCATCCCCAAAGACATCTCTCTCTCCGACAGCACCATCATCATCACCGGTGCAAACACCGGCATTGGCTATGGCGCCGCAGAGCAATTCCTCGCCATGAACCTCAAGCGTCTCATCATCGCTGTCCGAAGTATCTCCAAAGGTGAAGCCGCCGCAGCAACCCTCCGCGCCAAATATTCCAGTGCCGAGATCCTCGTCTGGGAGGTCGACATGAACACATACAAGAGCGTTCAAGACTTTGCGAAAAAGTGCGAGACGCTTGATCGTATTGATCTTGTCATTCTCAACGCTGGTATACAAATGACAAAGTTCGAACTTAGTCCTGAGGGCCATGAGGTTTCTTTCCAGGTCAACTATCTTTCTACCGTTCTTCTCGCCACGCTGCTTCTTCCTACACTCAAGAAAAAGGCCCCGACAGGTCAACCAGGACATCTCAAGATCGTCAATTCGGGCACGGCTCTGATGGCCGATTTCCCCAATGCCAAAGACGAGAACGTCATGGAATTCTTCGACAAGGAAGCCTTTTTCACCGGTGGCGTGAATCCCCTTCCTACATATTCTAGAACCAAGGCCCTCGCACACTTCTGGATCGTCAAGATGGCTGAGCGCGTCAAAGCTGAGGATGTGATTGTCAGCCTCGTTGATCCAGGTATGGTCGGCGGAACTAGCTTGCAACGGGGTCAGGGAAACATCATCATTCAATACATCTTTGCTTTCGTCAACTGGGTCATTGCTCGGAGCATCAAGAACGGAGCCAGTACATTTGTGCAAGCTGGTGTTGTCATGGGCAAGGAGACTCATGGATCTTATATCATGGATTGGAGGATTCACCAGTAAGTTGGGTTATTCAATCCAGATGCCGTCAGTCACTAACGATGGGTAGTTATACTAAGTTCTTGTACACACAAGAGGGTATGGCCTTTGCGGACAAGGTCTGGTATGGGACGAACAAGCTCCTGTCCTTTGCCAACGTCGACGGTATTTTGAACTCGCTTTGAGGGATGAAGCGATGCATCATTTGAAGGAGTTCTAAGGGCTGTGATCGTTTTGTTGGGTATGAGCGGGACTGGGCATATGGGAATATAGACTGACTGATAGACTAATAACTAATCTCCTTGCTTTGTTATCACCTTTGATATAGACCATTAGTGTCAAACAACATGCCAAAGCATAAGTGGTGCAAACAGTACGATGGAAACGCACTCTACTAGTCTACTATGTAAGTACTTAACTCAGCGTATACAGAACACTCCATTCAAATAAGAGTTCTCTGACATCACATATAAATACCTTGAAACAACCTTATTATTAGTCTTCTGACCCTTTGTGTAATTGATGGTGTCAAGTGAAGCGTACGAGTGGTTGAGTGATGTGAAGTCGGACAAAGCTACCCACCCTATACCACATGAGTCAGCTCATCAATGATCAGTCGACACACTAAAAGATCTACAAGCAGGTCTTGGATGACTATCGCCAAGAATACTGTCATGTTAGTCGGCATGGCCATGTCTTGGTGAGCCGTTGTTGTACAGTATGTACCAGCCCATGGGCGTACATACGATGCAGCTCGTACCTCACATTGAATCCTACCCCACAACAATCACGACAGTTGTGAACGAACAAACAATTGAAAACCTCGTGCCGAGACCCGTATTCTTTTTGAAGTTGTTGATGATCAGTGCTAAGAGACCAATGAGGAGCAAGGGGCATGTTTCGTTGATGTTACAAGTGGAAAGGAAACTGTAGATTTCGCTTGGGGTGGCTTGATGCCGGGTAATCGGCGTGAGAAGGGGACAATCACTGTGAGAGCTGGCACTGAAGACAGTGAGAGGAGAGGACAGCGCCGAGACGAAACAGGCCGGTAGCCGTGCCGTCAGTTCCGAGGAGGTACGTACGTACCCGAGACATCTTGAACCACGACGCAACAACAACAGAAGCTTGAAGGACTGTACATTGATGAGGACGAGATATCATCAATTGAATCTCTGAATATCTGAGATAATAGAATACCAGAGATTGATCCTCTTCAGTCATCATCGACGGAGTGGCCGTGGAGTTTGCAGGTGGTGGTGGCGGCTTGTTCCACTTTGACGATAGCGCCAAGACATAAAGAAGGGGACCAACCAGGAGCCAAGGGGTAGTGACTGATTCCTCCCGCCTCATTCGCAGCCACAGCCAAGTCTGTCTTGTCTTGCCTTGTCTTGTCTTGTCTTGTCTTTCGAGATTAAGGACTAGAATAGACACAGTGGTCAGTCAGTAGAGCCAAGACAGGAATATAGTGAGTATGGCAGAGAGACCAGAGACAGAGACATTGCCTGGCTGCTTGCTGCTTGATGAATGAGGTACGGAGTACCTGCCTATATCTCTCACAGAGTGATACCCGGCAAGTATCTTCTGCCGTCTTTGCCGTTTGGTTGCTTGCTTTTGGACTACGGCTCCCTATTTCCGAGCCCGAGCCTTTTTTGGGGGGTTCTTTGCAAGCCCAAGCCCCCCGGCTCGTCTCTCTCCAGACCAATCACATCCCACCTACATTCTCCTAATTCTCCACCGAAAATCCTGACCTGCCCTGTCTTGCGTCTGTCTGTCCACAGACCAGCCCGTCCAACTCCCCTAACGCTCCCCCGTGTCTTCTCACTGTAACTCTCTTTCACTTCAGGGCCCTTGCTTCTGGTCCAATTGCTTTGCGAATCTCGTCCATCCCGTCATTTCCATTTCGCTCAGTCTACCTCACGCACGCACGCACGCACGCACGCACGCTTGACTTGGCTCTTTGCCGGACTCCGATCTTCTCCTCCTCTTCTCCGTCACCTCTTTCGTATCCTTCACAGGCCTCTCTTCTCCTCATCCTGGGCTCGGCTTCGCTTCGCCTTTTGCATACTCTGGCTGGGTCTTTCATTTCCCCCGGACTTCCTTTCTCGCGATACCTGCCAGCTGAGAGTTATCTACCGACAGCAGCGCCACGCGTACCTTGTTCCACTCGTCTAGACTCGACTCGACTCTCGATCCGACCACCCACGCAACGTGCCTACGCTAGAATACCTGCTCTTTACCACTCGCTTCAACCCGTGGTAAAACGTATTCAATACCGGCCCCCCCCGTTCTCGTTCATCCGCGAGCCTTGTTCCGTCGCGCAATCATCATCGCCTCACTCAATTCTTCCATTCGCGCAATCGACCAAAGACGCATAAAGAGCGACCCCAGGTCGAGGGACTTTGGTACGGCTATTGAGATTGGTGGAATTTAAGATCCATTGCCTAAAGGAGGCCTTTGGCCATGGCCGACAACGAAAAGAGGGTTTCCACAGGAGTGGCTCAAGAGATCCCTCTTGACCCATTGCCTCCGGCTCAGCACCAGCACAATGTCGCCAGCGATTCATCATCCGAGTTTGACGAGGTTAGTCTAGTCACATTGCCTTGCTTTGCTTTGCGCTACTTGCTTGATTTGGATATGCACGTACTGCGGATCAATTAGACTGACACATAGGACCTCAACAGTCTTTCTCCTACGATCAGGATGAGATGCCCGACTTCCAAACAACCGAGCAGGACCTTCACGTCACGGAAGACGACCTGCTCGAGGCTCGCGAACTGGCCTCAAAGTACACACTTGAAGATGTGCGCCACATAATGGCTCGCGTTTATCGCATCCACGAGAAGGATCCCAACTTCCCACTCGTAGTTATCCAGAAGATCAAGGCCTTCCTCGAGAACGATGAACTCTTTACAAATCCCGAGAAGCACGAGAGTCTGGTACAGGAGATGAAACTCGAGGCTGCTCTCATCACAAATAACAGCCCTTACGCCGAGGTTCGTGCCGTCGTCGAGAACAAGGATGATACTTCCATCCCTTCATCAACCATTCGAAGTTGGACAATCGGTCTCGTCTTTTCAATGCTTCTTGCTTTCACCAACCAGCTTTTCGATATTCGCCAACCTGCCATTCGCATCATGGCCAATGTCGCTCAGCTGCTCTCATACCCAATTGGCAAAGGTTTCGAAAGGTGGCTTCCTGACTATGGCATCACTCTCTTCGGTGTGCGCCATTCCCTCAACCCAGGTCCCTTTTCCAAAAAGGAGCATATGCTCATCACCATCATGGCCAACGTTGCGTATAACACTCCTTATACCAACTTGATCATTTGGGTTCAGTATCTGCCGCAGTACTTCAACCAGCCATATGCCTCCCACTTCGCCTACCAGATCTTGATCGCGTTAAGCACCAACTTTATCGGCTATGGAATGGCTGGTGTTTGCCGTCGCTTCCTCGTTTATCCCTCGTACTGCGTTTGGCCTGCGTCTTTGGTTACTATTGCGCTCAACTCGGCTTTCCATACCGACAATAACTCCCCGGTGCAGGGTCCCTTTGGCAAGATCTGGCGTGTTTCTCGTATCAAGTTCTTTTATGTCATGTTTGGCGCTATGTTTGTCTGGTTCTGGTTCCCCAACTACATCTGGACCTCGCTCTCCAACTTCAGCTGGATGTCTTGGATTGATCCCTATAACCGTGACCTCAACACTATCACCGGTTTCAACAATGGTCTTGGCATCAACCCATTCCCAACCTGGGATTGGAACGTTCTCCTCTGGGACTCTGCTGACCCGCTTATGGTTCCTTTCTTCAGCACTTTCAACCGATTTGTTGGCGCCTTCATCTCCATGTGGGTGGTTCTCGGCCTCTGGTACTCCAACATTTACAACACTGGATATCTTCCCATCAACACCAACCGTGTCTACGATCGCTGGGGCGAGCTGTACAATGTCACCCGAGCTCTCAACGACCGAGGACTCTTCGATGCCGAGAAGTATGCTGACTACTCTCCTCCCTTCTTGGGCGCTGGAAACGTTACCATCTACATCTTCTTCTTCGGCATTTACACTTCGACCCTTACCTATGCTCTTCTATTCCATCGACGCGAAATTGTTACTGGCTTCAAGGGTCTTTTCAACAGCATGAGGAGGAAGTCAAAGCGCGCCGAGGAGGTTCATGATCTCGACGTTCACACTCGTCTCATGAAGGCTTACCGTGAAGTTCCTGAGTGGTGGTACATGGTTTGCCTTGTTTGTGCTATTGCATTTGGTATTTCTGGTATTGCTGGCTGGGACACCCACACTTCGCCTGGTGTCATTTTCTACGGTCTTGCACTTTGCCTTGTGTTTGTCATTCCCGTCGGTATCATCAAGGCCATGACTGGTATTGAGGTCACTCTGACGGTTCTTGCCGAGTTCATTGGAGGTTCTTTCGTTGAAGGCAATGCCCTGGCCATGAACTACTTCAAGTCTTTCGGCTACGTCACCTGCGCCCACGCTGTCATGTTCTCCAACGATCTCAAGCTTGCTCACTACGTCAAGATTCCTCCTCGGCACACCTTCTTCGCTCAGATCATCGCTACTTTCATCAGCACCTTTGTCTGCGTTGGTGTTCTCAACTTCCAGATGACACAGATTGAGGGAGTTTGCACCGAGGATGCTAGATGGAAGATGACTTGCCCCAGTGTCAACACCTTCTTCACTGCTTCAGTTCTCTGGGGCACTGTTGGACCCAGCAAGATCTTTGGAAAGAACGGCCTCTACACTGAGGTCTTGATCGGTTTCCCTCTGGGTGTTGTGGTTGTACTGGCTGTTTGGGCTATCAACAAGAGGTTCCCCAACTGGACCTGGACAAGACAGATTCACCCTGTGGCTATCATGTATGGAGGTATTGTTTGGGCACCTTACAACATGTCGTACGTCTGGCCCTCGGTACCCATCGCGTACTTTTCCTGGATTTATCTCAAGTCGCGCTACCTCGGCTTGTGGTCTAAAGTAGGTTCCTCTCATCAGAGACTCCCAAACCAATACTAACAGTCGCAGTACAACTTCGTGCTCTCTGCAGCCTGGTCCTGCGGTATCGCCATTGCAGGCATCATCATCTTCTTCTCCCTCCAGCTTGAAGGCACCGAGTTCAACTGGTGGGGTAACACAGTTGGCTACGTGGGATGCGAGGACGATGCCTGTCCCCTCCAACCTCTCGAGGGCACGGATTACTTCGGTCCTCGGGAGGGTGAATTCCACTAGCCGCCTCGACTGGGGGCATCACGATAAGATGATTTGGCGCAATGTATATGGGATTTGAGCGTGCGTTTATTTGTATTGGGACATTTTTGATTTACCTGGAAGATTTATATACCCCGGTTGCATTGACATAGAGATTGTTTGTCTGTTAGGACAGATATTGTATAAAAAAACCAAGAGGTTGTAGTCGAGGACAATTTGTTTGCAAGTTTTGGTGTTTGGCATGTGATATAGTGAAGCCGGGGGATTAGCATGGTGTTATGAATCAGTTCGTTCAAAGTCTGCAGTTTGGGCTCATTTACTTGTACAGCCATGGGTGTTTACAAGCGAGCTGGAGTTGATTCAATGGGTATCCTTCACTATTATCTACAAATTAACAAAACTAAGAAACAAGACATCATCATTATCCATGAGCCTCAACAGGCATAGCACCACATAAGAAATCACGACGAGTGAGTGTATCATCTCGGTGATCTGTTCCCAAATGGCGATCGTCCTCTCATGGGCAGTTCAAACATACTGCCCCATGTCGACACCCTCCGTCCTGGACTCACTGGGCTGACAGGACTCATCAAACTTCCCTCTTCAACTGTTCTCCACGATGATCCTCCGCTACTTCGCCTATCGCCGAGAACAGGGCCACCGTCAAGTTCATACATCGGCCCACTTGGACTAACGGGTGTATCTGAAGACGCAATCTCCGGAATTACAATCGTCGGGATGGGGGAGAGGACTTGAACGGGTGCTTCCGGCACCGTCTCTGGGATAACAGGAACAGGCTCATCGTCTGAATGCGCCGTTGAGGGACGCTTGTTTCTGATCCAGCTGCTTTTCAGACTTAGCATGCTATTCCTGTTCTTGAGATTTCGTAGTCCGTTGCGAAGTGCTGTTGTCGTTGAGCGCTCAGGACCGGATTTGGACTTTGGGCGGAGTAAAGATCCAGAGTCTGACTTGGGAGGGAGAAGACGTGTTACGAGCTCGAGTTGGGAGTGCATACTTGGATGGGTCAAAACGTCTTCTAGTGTGATGCTAACGGGGAGGACGTTGTTGAGTTCGGCTGTGAGGGTGTGTGCGGGAAGAATGCAGCCAGAGATGGTGTAGAATGGCGTCGTGGGGATCTTATCCTTTGGGATGCTTGTGGAGGAGGGTTTTATGACTTTGTCCCAGGCCTTGACGATGGAGACCTGAAGATCCTTGCGTTGAGACGCATCAAGCGATTCAACTGGTGGACCATGAGGGGGTTGTTTCGCAGGTAAAGGGATCTGCCTTTGTGATCTCGAAATTTCATCTGATGAGTGAATCATGGGTTGATGGATCGTCTCAGGATGCGTGATAGTCTCCCAAGCCGCAACGAGCAAACTCAAGCAATTCTGAACAAAAGCGGTGGTGAGTCGTTCCTCAGAGTACTTGATCTCCAGAACAAGACGATCATTCGCCTCGGTACTCGATCTTACAAAAAGATCTGGAGAGTCCCTCGTCCACGCTTCTACCATCTTATACGTAAACGTCGCACCGTCGATATTCATCGTCGACGATCCATCGTGCGGCCCAGGAATGTGGTGCTGTACAACGGTGCTGAAGCGTGTGCAGGCGCGCCAGTTTGTGCATTTGTTGACGAGTTCTTGAAACCCGAATGTTTCAAAGCGAGAGTGGGATTGGCGTTGGAGTTGGATGCAGTTCATAAGATCGAGGGGTGTGCTGTGACTAGAAGGGAATTGAACTCGTACTGGGAGGATGTTTGTCATGGGACCGACGATATCAGGGGCTGAAGTGTGTATTACTTCGCCGAAGAGAACGTCGTGGGAGGAAGAGAGTGCAGAGAGGACGATGGCCCATGATGCTTTTAGCGCTGCGTCGGGAGTCATGCCGTAGGAGGATAGATGGCCTAGAGACGTTGTATGTTTTACCGTTCGAACCTCAGACAGAGATGCTGGAGCGACGGGGCGTGTGTGAGCGATGATCTTTGTCATCTTTGCATTCTCAAGTTGAACATTCCAGTATTCTAGACCTTGAGCACGCGTTACTTGTGAAGCGCGTGTGTAGTCAAGATATGAAGATCTCGGTACATCAGTCGTATCGTCTCCTTCGTAGAGAGAAGTAAGTTCGTGAACGAGTAAATGAGCTGCTATATCGTCGATCTGAGATGTACTTAGACGAATGACCAAGCATCCTTGTTGTTCTGCATTTAAGAATGTAAAGTTGGTGACAGGGGTTGTTGGGTCAAAAGGTAAAGATTGATGTTCCTTGATGAGATTCTGCGTGACTTCTTCAAGAGAGCCTGCACTGCAAGAACTCGTTGAGAATGGGGGCTTGAAAGAAGCGCAGTGGACTTGATAAACAGTGTGCAAGTGAGTAATGTAAGCTACGTTGAGAATGGCGTGCATGTCGCTCAGGCCTTTACACGCAGTTTCGAGACGCGCTGTATCGATGGGACCGTTGAAGTGAAGGGCAAGACAGATGATATCAGCTCGGTTTGGGAACATTCCTATTTCAAGAGCACGAACTTGTTGGGAGGATGCTTCAGCAAAATCGAGAACATCAGGTGAAGAAACTCCAAGCTGCGGCGCGATGACTTCCTTGACAAATTTCGTATCAATCTTCCTCGCGACTTGTTTTCGAGCCGAGGGTTTCTTCGTTGAAGACTCAGCAGAGCGACATATCTCGGTGAGTGTACGTTCGCCCAAGAGATCAGATAGTGAAATGTAAACACCGCTTTTGCGAGCTGTGATGACGAGATGAGCAGCGAGGTACTTGTTCCCGCCGACTGATGAGAAGGTACTTGAGCCTTTGACAGCGGAAACAGAGATACCAAGGGTGTTTGCCCACATCTCTCGCATTGCTTCTTCAGGGCCTGTGAGGGGAAGAGGTTTCTGCGAGAGAGTTACACGTTGGATTTCGCCTGGGTTAGGAACGTGCGACATTAGGAGAACATCATGTGTTGAGAAATTAGCGACGCTGCGCTGGAGTTTTCGCCGGTTGACTTTCAGAGACGTTGACATTGGAAACGCTCGAACGGGGATAAACACTGCAGGGATAGAGTGCCGTGGAAGACGGGGTGTGTTGGACGTTGGGTTCTCGAGGGATGCTTCAAACGTCTTCTTTGCAATGTACGTCCGCTCTCGAGTCTCGGGGGTGAGGGTGTGAAGATTCTCATTCGGCTGCATAGCGTGACCGAGCTGAAGAAACGCAGCTAGGAAAGGGCCTGTGTCGCGCATGGTGATGGAGTCAACGACTACATCAATGCCCTGGCCTAGACAACGGCGCATGAGTTGTTCAACTTGCGCGACGTCGACCATCAGACCGCCGACTCTAACTTCGTCGCGAACACTGGAAATGAACTGGATGTTTCCACCATCGAGATAGCGTACACGATGTCCTGTCTTGAGATACCGAGGTCTTTGTCGATCACCGTCTAAATCTGGTGCAACGAGAGGCCTGTCCAGTGCAAAGCGATGAGGCGTGACGAGAGGACTGTCGATGGCCAATTCACCGATCGCACCGACAGGCATGAGTTTCTTGTGATTATCAGGATTAAGAACCCAAAAACGACCGGTGACCGGTGGTGTAATGACGTCCAAACTGTTATCCTTCTCAACTTCGGTTACTGAAATACCGAGGGGACAAATATCCGGTGCGCCGTACGCAAGAAGAATATCATGATCTTCCAGCCACGGCATGTACGTATCAGGATCGAGTTTTCTCGTTCGAAAGCACAGCGTTCGTAAGCTCGGCACCGAATCTGGATGGATGCTCCTTGCGATAAGACTCGTCATGTACGACCACGTAACATCCATTCGAGCCATGGCACCAGCGATGTCGTTACTTCGTTCTTGCGGTGAAGGAATACAGACACAACCACCGTGAACCAACGTTCCGAGAATTTCCACGAGGGAGATGTCGACGTTGAAGGCTGAGAGCTGAAGAACACGGCTTTCGCTGTTGAGCTTTAGCGCTGGTCCTTGGGCGAAGAACGCAGAGAGTAACGACGAATGCGTGAAGAAAATACTCCGCGATTTCTTGGGCGTGACAAACACACACGCTGCATGGTCAGGACTTGCCTCTTGTCCCATCGTCGAAAGATACGGCGTAAGCATTGCAAAGAAAGTATCGTTGACAATGACAAGATTGATCGCCAACGAGCTCAAATCCTTCCACGCAGTCTCAGTCGCCAGAACGATGTGTGGATTGAGGTAATCAATAGTCGACTTGACCGTACTAGCATCCTGTGAATCCAACGCCGCGAAGCTAGCACCGGCTGAAAGAACAGCGAGGATGATGACAGGTGCCCAATGATTCTTTTCTAGAACGACGGGGACTATTGTTCCAGGCCCCACACCGAGATTGACGAGATATGTTTTCAGTCGTGAGACGAGCGTTGAGAGTTGCGCGTATGTTATGTCGCCGTCCCAGGAACAGACAGCTTCTGCGTCTGGACGAACAAGACTATGCTGAAGAATAATATCATGAAGACAGGATGAGATCTTTTTAGATTGGGTGGTCCAGTCTTGAACGACGAGTTGGGCGTAGTCCCTATCTGTAAGAAGATCTGTCTCCACGATGAGTTTCTGAGGTGTCGTGAGGATTTGAGTGATTGCTGAGTGAAAAGTATTCATAACACTCTGAATTTGAGAAGTTGAAAGATGTCGAGATGTGAAGTTGACGTGTAACCGATCGTTGATAAACATAAGCGTAAGCGAAACATCACAATCCGTCTTGCGCCCAGACGTCAAAGGCGCTGTAATCAACTCATCGCCAGCAACGAGATTGTTCTCCTCATGAAAGTAAAGACAAGTGTTAAACAACCTCTTATCCTTGAGCCCCAACGCATGCTGGACTTCAGACATGGTGAGATTATCATGCTTCCTCGCATTAGCATACCCTTCACCCACAACAGCAAGACACTGTCCCAGAGAAGCAGGAGGCGGCATCTCGACATAACACGGCAGAATGGTCGCAAAACTACCGACCATTTCTTCGATCCCACAGAGGAGCTGTTCATCCCGTGCGGAGAACTGATACCCAAAGGTAACAGCGTCCATGCCTACAAAGGCACGAAGGACGAGAGCCCAGGCAAGTTGGAAGACAGCTTGGGCGTGGACTTGGTTCTGTTGGCAGAACATGCGCATCTGCATGGTCGGGATGTCGAGATCAAAGGGGGTGGTGTGCAAGGTATCCTTTGTGTTTGTTGAGAGCGGTGGGAAGATGCATGGCCTTGCGTAGGAGAGGCTCGTTTTCCATACTTCGAGACTATAGGCTGTGTCGATGGAGGCTATTTGGTGGAGATATGTGTTGTGAAGCGATGAGTTGTCCTGTGGATCTTGACCCGAGTATACACGGCTCAGTTCTGTTATCAAGAGATGAAGACTCGGTAACTATCACGGTTAACACCTTACTTGACAGTATGTGAATAGGGACTTACATCACAGAGTGCCTGGCTAGCATCGAGTCTCACCACCATCCCTCCAGGGTTATAGCACACCGAGAGTCTATGTCTCGGCTCTCCAAACCCCATATTCAACCCGGGCAACGTCCCAATCGCTTCTCTCGGGTCCATCGTCTCAATGAACAAAATATTCGGTGAGATCTTCTTCAGCACAACTTGATCAAACAAGCCCTCTCTCGAAACAGCATCGATAAAGATACTCCGCAGAGCAGGTGTGTTTGCAACGATAACCTCCCAAGCCTCACATAACCTCGTGACATCGATGATGTGACCCAAGCCTGTGAGTTCATAAGATACGTGAACGTGGAAGGATTCGCTGATTTGCGATTGTGCGATGAGGAGTTCTTGCTGGGCTGGTGTGATGGGCTGTATCGTCTCGATGTCTTTTATGTTAATTCTTCGATCTGATGTGAGGCGCTCAAGAGCTTGGTACGACGATTGGATTAAAGGAATGTCGGAGAGTGTGAGTTGTGGTTCGTGGGATTCGAGTTTTGTGATGGCTTCGAGCAGTTGATACTCAAAGACTTGAACCCACGTTTGGATCTTATCCTGGAATTTGCAGGTTTTGTTGTACACCACATCGATCTGACCTCCAGAGTTATCCATCATCGCCGAGACTTCAAACAAAGCGATTCTTCCAACGCCGGATCCGGTGGTGGATTTAAAATGAGATTGGCCAGGTATGGCGATGGGTTCTAACAATCCATTCTTTCGTTGAAGTTGTTTCGCGGTGTGGATTGTGTTGAAGATGATTTCGAGGGGGGTATTCATCGCAGCGCCTTGCGATGATGAAAACTCAGAATTGAAGAACGGAACCCCTGATCTTGGAATACTCCTTCTTGTATCCTTGATCAAAGTAATGACCCCGATCAAATCCGTGTCTGGATTAACAGACACGCCCATGGGACACAGCGACGCGAACCATCCGACCGTTTCCAATATGTTGAAATCCCCTCCCTCTGAAGCATCCCGTCCATTTTCCTGCTTCCACAACGTCGGTAGCACTCTATCAGGAAAGACCTGACAGAACGAGAGGAGTAACGCAGCGAGTATCACATCTGCCGAATCCGTTCTCAACACCTGCGCTGACGATTGCTCCAGAAAATACGCCTGTTCCGCGGTGATTTGAAACGACACGCGGTCTGAGTTTCCGTATGTATTGTCTCGGTGATCCAAATCCCAATACTCCAGATCCGCAGAGAAGACATCAAAAGGAAGTGTCTGCTCAAACAACCTCTGCTCCATCTCATGGCCCTGATGCTCAGTCCACCGCGCAAACGACACACTGCCTTCCGACGAAAGCGTGCCTTTTTGAAGCAACTCTTCCAAATCGCTGAGAATAATCCTCCAGGAAAGTGAATCGAGGATGAGTTGGTGCGCCACGAGGTATAGCATCTGCTTGTCCTGGTTATGAATGTACATTGCCGCAAAAACCGGACCATCAAATGGATCAATCGCTTCTTCAGTTTCGTTGACGAGTGTGAGTATCTCGTCCTCCCCAACATCAACATGGTGCGAAAGAGTGTAGGAATTCGTGCCTTTGGGAGTAACACACTGCATCCACTCATCGCCCTTGACGAATCTTGCTCTGAGCATGTCATGCCGAGCGACGATGGCTTCAATCGCAGCGTCCACATCAACGGGTTCCGCACCGCCTTTCACCCGAACCATCAAACCCTTCGTCCACTCACTCTCATCCCCAACAGCAGCCAGATGAATCTGCTGCATCGCACTCATCGGAAACACCTCCAGATCCTCACTCCCCACCCTGCTACTCACCTCCCTCGCCGCCACCCGTCGTCGCGTAGGAATCTGAAGCTTCATGACTTCCTTGTAGGTAATCTCGTCCATGTTCTGCACCCATGTTTGCGCGCCACGTCTGTCGCCCAAGTCAAAGTCAAAGTCAAAGTCAAAGTCGGCGGGAATCCATATCTGGGGCTGCTGCACGGCCATGCGAAGTGAAGAAATCTCGTCCCTGACAAAGTCGATAGGTAGAGATTTAGAGGTAGTACGGATAGAGCCGATCTTAATAAGAGCAACGAGTTGGCCGTCGAATGGGCCTGCTCTGGGCCAGACCATGCACACGCTGCTGACGCTGGGAAATGACTCCAGTAAGCTCTCCAAATTAGGGTCCACTGCTGCTGAGCTTCCCCCTGCAGCCCTACCACTAACGTTAGCCCCCCCAACACTTCCGCCGGAGGACGAGGAATAAGACTCTACCGAGTCAGACCTAACGTTGGATTTCGGGGTGCATCTTGTCTGAAGCTCGGCCAGTGTCTGACACGCCATTATGTCGTCGCTTTTGATATCGAAACCTTTGCCTTGACATGTTTGACGGACGAGTTCTGCTGCTTCTTCATCGCCGCCTAGTTCGGTGAATGAATCAAAGAGAAGAATGTCTCCCAGCGATATTGACAGTGTTGAGGCTATCGCTTCTATGAGTTGGTCTGGTGAGTCGTGGGACAGGTCGGTCATGAGCCTTGGTAGGCTTGGTCTTTGGGGAGACATTGTGTTGAACTGATGATGTTATCAAAAGATCCGAGTCACTAATTGAAGATGCGATCCTCGAGTTGTTCTACCATTTTCTCTTCTCTTGTTTTATGCGCAGTCTTCTATGACATGCCCTCCATCCTCAAACCATCCCAAATCCTGAATCCTGTCTCCAACTCACAGCCCCCAAAATATCCTTTGTACAAGTACCCCCGGATATACCCAGCTCAAGCAGGGGATATGAGTACCCATGACTCTAGGCCGTAACGAATTGAGACCGTGATCAATACTCCATCATCACGCCATGACGTGCCGCAATGCGCGTCTGCTCCTATTTACTTGGCTCTCACAATCATCGAGATTGAGAGCCAGCATAAATTGGTAAAGTTAGAGAACTGAACTGAGTTGTTTCAAGTTGACAGAATTCAAATACTGATGTTCTTTGATCTTCACGACGATGTTACTCTTGCATTAATTAACACGACTGATACCCTTGCAGGCCTCGGACCTCAACTCCAAACTCTGTTAGAGTTCGTCATAGCACATTCGTATTGAAGGATCAACCCCCAAATCTATTTATCGCAAGTGTTCCTGTTGCCCTTTTACTCTCTATCAACCGCTACACATACATCCTTTGGCCCCCTCGCATCTGCAAGTCTCAAGTTACATTCAGACCTGATACCCCCAAGTTAACCGACTCCTCACCTTATACCTATTATTATCAGACCCTTACTCCTTACCTTGGCGAAAAGGGACAAAAAAAGAGAACTTTGGTCCAGATCTGCAGGGCGAACTTACCGAGATTAAACACTCAACATTAAGCTTTTCCCTAAAACGCCCTATCCCTTTCATCCCGTCTTCTCTCCCGCTCTAAACATAAAACAAACTAACAAACCCTCATCCCCCCATGCCCGAGATCAACAAAGAACAAATTAATTGTTGAATACGGAGTATGATTTCCCTTTTAAAACAAGGACTTCCCGTGTTTCCGAGACGGGAGTCCTCGGTTACAAGCGAGATAAGGCTATACGCGAGATGAGCTGGGGCCGTTTTAGTGTTCACGCTTCAAGACACGGACCCCGTCTTGTCTAAGCGCCTGAGAGCTCAGCTATGATTCAGGGGTTCCAATCCTCCCAATTCCAACGTTCCGTGTATTATTAGTCTTTCTGGGGGCTGAAACCAGGAACTATGATAACACTAAGCACTAAGAGATAGACAGTTACATTCCTGAAAACCCAACCCTCTAAACAGGAACAGCACACTAGATAGAGCATCTCAGCCATCCAGAACACCCCAAGCACTGCTTACACCCATCAACGCACACCACGTATTGAAACAACTGTCTTGATGCAATTCTACATACACATAGCCCATAGCAATTCCTATATTCATATCGTACACCATTAATCCCTCCATCTCAGGTATCTAAACCACAACCTCATCATCATCAGGATCCTCAATACTCGTTCGTCGCTTGGCCTCCTTAACTTCCACAGCCTTGACTTCATCATCCTTCCCCTCCTCAGCAGCCTGTCTACTCCCCTCCTTTTCCTTCTCCGCCTTTGACAGTCCAAATGGCCATAGTCCACTCAAACCCCTCGTTGAAGCCGAACCCTCCTTTGCAGGATTCACAGGTTGAGGTCTTATAACGTTCTGAGCATCGTCTTCTGGCATAGCAAAATCTCCAAACTCATCGTCATCGTCGTCATCACGCTCGTCGTCTGATTCGTTTCCATCTGGCTTGCCTCCACGATCCCTCACCACATCTCTCCACCAGGCGCCCCTCTCATCACCTTGTGTCTGATCATCATCGTCAAAGTCTTCTTCTGTATCGGCAAACGGATCTGTAGGGTTCTCTTCATCGTCATCATCGTCGTTACTTAAATTTCCAGATGATTGTGCTTTGTTGTTCTTCTGATGCATCGCCAGTCGAGCCGCCAGTTGGAGTCTCGCCCTAGAAGGAGGGATGTTCAGCGGCGGGGGAGGTGGAGGTGGTGGGGGAATCGATGGAGGCTCCATTGATCCCGAGTTCAAGGGGTCCGTGTAAGCTCGGAACTAGAAATGTCTCGTCAGTACGAGGCGCTCATGGGTAAAATGATCAGTTGACACTAGGAGATGTGATAGATGATGAGATGAGTCGGAGGGAAAGGCGTCCTGAAAACACTGGCATCGAAGCTTGATCCCCCTTTCCATTTCGTTCCTTCGTAGCAGCGTGCACTCCTAACTCTTGTCTCCGTTGCCAATCATTATTCTATACAGATCCCAAACTAGGTCAATCCAGACCTTACATGATGATCCCCCGAGCCATCCACCCGCCCTTTCTATCCCACAACGCCTGGTATAGATGTCTCAAAACCTCGGTGTCGTCAGCAGCTTCATGAGCTCTTCAACCTCGACGTCCTCGAAGGTCTCAAGGCCGTCAAGTTGCAGCATCTCAGGGCGTCGCCTCTCTCGCCTCTCTCGTCTGGTACGTGGACGATCGAGTGTTCCCCAGTAAGGTGCGTCCTCCTAAGGGTTGCCTTCTGGTTTTGAGACATCCTCAACCTGCTCAGCGTGCTGTTGCTCTTCATCTTGAGATGAGCGCTGATGGTGTGCTACAGTTTCGTCCAAGTCCATAGGAGACCCCCTTGTGACGTCCTCCGGATAATCCAAGTCAGGAAATTGTGATGCAAAAGTCTCAGGAGACCGCATAATCACATCCTCCAGTGTTTCTGCGATGCCAGGGTATCCAGGGATGCCGTGATCCGAACCATCGTCTTCAGCTTCAGCGGAAACACCACTCACCTCGGAATTGACATCCTCCTCGTTTTCGTCCCCATCTTCATCCTCCTCATCGCTACTGCTGCCAAAGCCGGACATTAATGTGGCCCCACTGATAGTGAAAGGACCGATGCCATTTCCGCTGTCCTGGCTGAACTCTATTCCCCCGTTCAGGCCAGCTTCCGCAAGTGCACTGGAACCACCACCGCCAGAGCCTCCGCTCAAGCCAGAAAGGCCGACGCCGCCAAGCCCACTGCCACCCATTGACCGGTTACCCATAGCTACCTCTGGTCGTACACCACCGAGGATGGCATTGTCTCGCTCGCGTGTCTCGGCGAGTGATCCCTCAACGTAACTTATCCATTCCTGGCTCATGACTCGGTCAAGAACAGTCTCTGAGAGAAGCTCCGGGGGGTGGCGCTCGGTGAACTTGACAACCTCCTCAGCAATGAGGGTAAGGTGACCCATGTATCCCATGCGGGTCTTGGTCTTGGCCTGGGACTCGTCACTGGCCTTCTGGCCGTTGATGATGGCACTTGTGACATCGGCAGCTTCGAACAGTGAAACGGCCAATATGGGGTTGTAGCTACGGTCCATGGGACCGTTGAAAACTTGCTGAACGATATCGTACACAACATTATGCAGGAAGTTGTTCCAGGGGTATGCAAAGAAGAAGTTCTGCCTATGTTAGATAGCAATCAGTAGAGGGCATGGTTGACTTACAAGAATGGTTGGAACGACACGGTGTTCAACGAATTGAAGCTTCAGGAAATCTCCAACAACGGGCTCCTCCGTAGCCTGACCCGTAGCCTGCTCCTCCTTAGGCTTATCCTCCTTGACCTCCTCGGTCTTTGTCTCCGTGGTAGAGGTCTCAGCTGTCGCAGCTTGAGCATCGCCAGCTGCCTTTTCAGCCGCTTGTGGTGGGCGATCGGCTCCAGATTCCGGTGGAGGAGGAGCAGAGAAAAGAGGTGCAGGCATGTCGTCTGGCTGGGGAGAGATACCTCTAGGCTGCTCCTCAACCTTGATGGAGACATCCGTAGACTCAGCCTTGGACTCTGGCTCGGATGGTGCAGGAGTCAGGATAGCTGAAGAGTCAGAGGTATCCTCCTTTGAAACATCCTCTGGCACCGTCTTGGGCTTGGGCTCTTCTGTCTTTTCGGTCTTTTCGCTGCTAGACTCCTTAGCTTCGGGCTTCTCAGTTGAATCAGCCTTAGCAGGCTCTGTAGATGCGGGTTCAGCGGTCTTGATCTTTGTGGGCGACAAAGGCGCAACCATCAAATCCGGCTCATCGAATCGTGTCTCATCATCCTTGGCACCCGTCTGAGGAGGGCTAAGCGGCTCATCTACAAAGTCATCCTCATCCTTGCTGAGCGATGTTGTAGAAGCACCAGGAATGTCGTCTTCAGCCTTGACAAACTCATGAGAAGTATCCTCGCTCATCTCCTTGCTGGGCTCAACCTCCTCGAAACCATCGTCGTCAGCGTTAGTGACCTCGAGACGTCTCTTCTCTTCAGGTGCAGCACTTCGCATGGTCAAGTCGTCAGTGGAGTGGTCCTCCTCCTTGAGCGGCACCAACTTGCCCTCGGTACGAAGACGTTGTCGCTCGATATCACGCTGAGCTGTCAGCTCCTCGGAACCAGGCTCATTCAACAAGCCCATGTTACTGCAGTGCAACAACTCGGCCATGAGCTCGCATGTCTTAAATCGATCAAAGCCAAGGGGCTCGAGCTTGACGCCAAAGGTCGAGTCAATCTTCTCCTTCTTGGAGGGAACGTCCATAATCAGATTCATGAACTTGGGGACATTCTCAGCGAACATGCGAAGAAGGGTGCCCAGGTAGATGGGATCGCGGCTGGAAGGCGCAGCGCTTGCCTCTGTGCCCATATCGGGATCATAATCGGAGTTGTTCTTTCGAATTACTTCAATAATGATACCAACACCAACAGTCAAAGGGTTGCCGCCGCCAAGCATGTAACCAATAAGCTGCTCGATGCATGGCTTGGAAACAAGCTGACGGGTGAGCTCGTTAGGGCCGATGCATTGTTGCTCATTCTGCGAGGCATTGGCAGAGATGGTGATGATGGCCTTGATGAAGTCACCTGCGGCGGTTTGCACAACCCAGTTGTTCTCGGGGCTGAGGCACGAGAGGAGGCTCGGGATGATGTCCTTGGAGTACAGCCACTAAAGCCATGGTGTTAGCACAGATGCATTATATTAGTGGGGAGATTTCGCACCTCGACCACACCCTGGCCACCCTCGTTACGGTCGAGGGCAATGATTTTGAGCAGTAGGTCCATGACCATGGGACACTCTACATGCTTGAGTAAATTAGGGACAGCATCGGGAAGAGTCGTCAATAATTCCATCATATCCTCGGTCTTCTTCTCAAACAGAGACTCATTGACTTTTGTGAAGTAGCTCGCCTGGAGGGGATCGAGCGGGGCAGGGCGTGACAAGAAGTTCCAAAAATCGCGAATCAATTGTCTGTTCTCGGCCAAAGCCTCGTAGATGGACCAAGTATCGGAGCTAAGAATCTCGCAAGCTACAAAAGCGTAGCGATTTCGCTTCTTCTCCTGCTCCTCCTCATCGTCGCCCGGGTCGGTGGCGCGGGATGATGCGCGCGGTCGTGAGAGAGAGAGGAAGCGGTTCTTGGCCTTGGCCTCTTGATCGGTGGACTCGTCGGGAGACTCGACGGTCTCGAGCTTTGGAGCGACTACATATTCGAGCAGATTATCGAGAACTTTGTCGCTTCGGAGGTATTCGATGAGCTTTGAGTTGTGCTGCTTGAGCTCCTGGATCAAGTCTGTCTCTTCGAGTAGCTCCTCGAGGGTAAAGTCTGGCTTATCGAGGATTGTGTCGATGGTGGAGATGTTGGCGTAACCGCCGAATCTCCAAAACATGGTGAAGGGTCGATGTTCGCTATCGCTGTCGCTGTCGCGGGACCAGCGTTTGGCGGAGGGAGAAGGTTGAAGATTGGATTGTGGAGGAGTCGAAATGGATCATGTAATCAGGTTTAATCGAATCGAGTTGAGTCAGGCAGACGTAGGCGGGTCAGGTCGGTGGGCGGAGAGTGAGTTTCAGCAGTCGTTGCACACTCACTTGCCTCACCTCAGCAGGCAAACTCTGTAGCGGTACAGCTGAATAACAGGTAAGGAGTATAATATGGTGGTCAGGAGTTAGATTGTAACATTCCCAGAATGCCTAGGTAATCAATCAATAATCTGCTTTGGTTGTGGTAAGTAGAGAACCTGGAAGCAAAGCAATAGCAAGATGACGACTGTCGCGTCGCATCAACTCGTTGCCAAGAATATGGTAAAACACAGGCAAATGGTGGCCTGGAAAATAGAAAAATGAAAATGAAAAAGCCTCTGAAGTAGCCTCCGAATAATAATTCAAACAGACGGTTCGTGTGTCAGTTGCAGTGATGTCAGGCTCTCACGATAGAGGAGCTGGGAGTGGTTGATTGAGGAAGCACGGGCACAGGCACAATCACAAGCGGGCAAACAGTAGGTGGCCAACCGCTGAGCACAGAAGGGCCTCCAGTGGTTTAGCGAGCGGCAGCGGCAGCGGCAAAGAGCACCAACGATAATCAGCACAGCACAGCACAGCACAAGCCAGGCCAGGACTAGAGACTAAGCTGAAAATCCATACCAAGATAAGACCAGGTTCGCACGCACGCGACACTCAGCACATGGGAATTGATTCCATACCAATGTTTGTGGCGGCTGCAGCGGTTGAATTGATGAAGCTGATGGTGGGTGACATCTGGGCTTGCAGAAGCTTCTTTTTTTCTCACGATCGAATTGATGTACGATACTTTATCTGAGCCAATAATTATGTATCCGATTATATTGTCTTGTGTTTATTGTTTGTTGTTTGTTGTTTCTGCCAATGCCATGTCCATACGATGTATGCGTGCGTCTGGCTTATGTGGAGAAGCAGGCCTCGAATCAAAACAGGAAAAGGGGGTAAAGCCGCGAACAGAAGCAGAAGGATCTGAATGTAATTTACGCTGCATGACGACAGCAGCTAATCTCACAGTTCAACTCATTCAGTGGGTTATACAACGTGGCCATACTGTTACACAGGTTCATCAACCATTCCCCGGGGTGTAAGAAGACTTCTGGCGTTAAATTGAGGTGCTAAAAATACTTAGTCTAAGATCCTCTGAATTAAAACTAAACTATACTAAGTTTACCTAAGGCTTTTTGTCACCTTGGATAGAGGTCCCAAGTTTTATTGCATCCGCTTGCCATTTTCTCTCCTGGACAGTGGGTGACATTACTGGCGAGCTATGAGATCACCCCCGGAACCGGCTATCTCATCACGGGCCTCCTCTTTTCCTCTTTCATCATCCCAACCCTGCCCTGCCACGTTTTATGTGCTCGCACCATTGACATCGATACCCTCATTTGATTCTGCGTGGCTTGATAATCCAACCAATTAATACGCTCGGAATCGAGACACAGCACTAACGTCAAGCAAAGCATGGAAACAGTGAATCACATGGCTTTTTAGTTTTCTGGTGATAGTTACCGTTGGCTATTTGCTTACCCTGTATCTCTCCCTGCAAATTGTATCATGAGGACGATGAATGAATGATATAGTGACGCATCGTATAAATATTGTCAGAAAGGCATGTCTAAAGCATAGAGGTTTTAAACGAATGTATATAAGAAATGAACGAGTGTCCTATGATACCCCAATCGTTTATGTCTATCACCATCTCAAACACCAAACACCACATCCTCAATCTAACTCGGCGGAGCTCCATTGTAAGCCAACAAGTTTGGACTTCCACTACCAACATTCTGGACAACACCACTAGTCGCCAACTCCTTCAATCTTCTCGCCACGCTCTCAGGTGTCGTCAAGCCCTCCTTGGCTCTCAAATACAGCGACAAACCAGCAACATGAGGACATGCCATACTGGTACCGCTGATGGTCTTGGTAGCACTGCTGGTCGTATTCCAAGCACTCTTAATGTTCACGCCTGGCGCGAACAGATCAACAAGCTCGCCGTAATTGGAGAAGCTGGCTCGGTTATTGTCAATGTCGATTGCTCCCACAGTCGTGGCGTTGGGGGCCGAGGCGGGTGAGTAGTTGGAAGCGTCGGCGCCGTTGTTTCCTGCTGCGACCACGGTATGAATTCCGGCGCTATAGGCAGCTTGGACGGCGGCGTTGAAGGCGTCTGAGCGACCGCCGCCGAGGGACATGGATATGACAGCCTGTTCCTTGCGGCCTGGAGTGTTGGTGATGTTAGTCACGGCCCAGTTGTACCCCGCAAGCACGATATCAGTCCGAGACTGTAACTGTCAGCAGGACTAAGATATGGGAGCGGAAGACTTACACTGCCTAAGTGAAACACCTTGACTGCAATCAAGTTTGCTCTCTTGGCCACGCCGTACTCTTTACCAGCAATAGTACCAGCACAATGTGTCCCGTGACCGTTAGCATCGACAAAGTCAGCACCAGGATAAGCATTATAACCCAATTCCGCCCGGCCCTGGAACTCGTCATGTGCGATATTGATACCAGTATCAACAACATACGCATACGTTCCAGCTCCAGCAGATGAATCATAAATGTAATCGTTGAAATGAGGAGTGCGATGCGAGATAGAGCCAAGACCCCAGGTCGATTTCTGCTGAGTGACAGTCTCGTAAAGATTGATCTTGCGAACAGGCTCAACAGCAAGGACCTGGAAACATCAGTATCAAAAACTGGAAGCAGAAGGGGGTGACTTACATCTTTGCTCTTCTCAATCTCCTTGATAGTCTGCTTATCAAAGTCTCCAGAGTATCCTTTATAGGTCGTCTCGTTCCAGACCAGTTTGACACCATCGTCAGCACGACGGAAAACACTTCCGTTATGGATACCGTCAACCCAGTCGATGTGCTGTTCGACTTGTTTCTCGTCAAGTTTCTGTTTCAAAGTGATGATGTATGCGCCTTCGATAATATCATCATCGTCTGTTACGGTTGGAGCAGCGATGATCGCAGGCAGAAGAGCGAGGAGGAGCTTCATGTAATGCATCTTGAACGAGAGAAGTGCGAGGAGGATGATGATTAAAAAAGAGCGAGAAAGGCTTCCACTTATAAGATTTTGATATCATATTGCTCTTCTGTCTTCGGAGTTGGCGATCTGAATTTCTGAGTCTTCAGGACCCTGTACATCATTCTGCAACTCAATGTCTTTGATTCAACTTGCACATTAATCTCTATCAACCGACAGGAAGATCAATAACTTATAAAGGATATTTTCATGAAGATCTGTCTAAATCTGAAACTTCATCTTCTAAATGTCGCACCGAAATATTGTATTGCTGATAGAGAAAGCGTCTTGTGACGAAGACCTTCGAGAACGAGTGGCAATTGAGACAGCCACGCTTATGGACTCGTACATACTTCTCTCTATGTTGTAGATCATTGCGTTGGAGATAGGAAAGCTATAGTTGTTAGCATTTTTTGTATCAGTTCAGAATACAAACGAGTGAGATGGGCATTGAGGTCACTACGTCCCTGTTCGTAGGGTCACTTTACGGAGGGATCTGATACATACCGGCCACTCCCGAGCTCCATTGGAAACTTGATCAAGTCTCTAACCAGTAAGTGCTGCTTGAGGGGTATCAGACAATTAACAAAAGACCCTCACATCACTCACGGAACCACCGAAGCTGAGGAAAATCAGGGTTGAGACACAACCGACAACGTGACCCATCTATCCAGATGGCCATATGATTCATTTCTATAAACCCCTATTCAAATCTATATTCCCACGCTACATTATCGCCGCTCAGCCGAGACACTCCATCTGCATATCTCTGTCCAACTCATCACGCCCCTGCCGCCCTCGCCATGACCTTCAACCCTGTATCAAACTCCGCCTTCACACCCTTGACCTCCATAACATCTTCCGGCAACAATCCCCTCCACCAAGCATACCAATCCGCCACCTCGCCCAAGTCAACCTCGTCAAGCGACAGCCACTCCGTCAGCGTCTTGTGCCACTTAGGGAACAAGTGCTGTATTAGCACCTCGGCAATAACCCTTCGGCCGAGCGTGGGCGTCCATTTCAGAATACCCCTGAGCACAGGAAGACTCGGTTCCTGATCTGCTGGCTCGACTGCGAAGTTTCGCTGGAGATATTTGCCCATCGAGGGGAGGACGTGGGACATCACGAGTGGTCGCCATTGATCGCCGAGGATGCGTTCCCATTTTGTAAGACCGGGTAAGCGACCCTCCTTGAAATCCCATACGTCGATGAGTTGCCTGAACTTTCTCTTGACGTCTGCTACGATACCTGTTCCTTTGGGGTCGAGATGATATGAGGGAAGGTATTGAAGCCATGGGAATAGCCATATGTGCGGTAGACTATGATGCTGACGTCTGTTTTTGGGATTCCAGTCTGACACTGCCGTTTCCAATTTCCGAGCGATATTGTCGATGAATTGCGCACGGACAAACGATGGCAGGAGGTCATCCCAGGCCTCCATGACACTGAGCATTTTCTCTGGCTCAAAGACATCCCATGACCGGACAGCCGTTAGGGCTTTGGGTAGCCAATTCTTGTACATCATGCTTTCGTACGGCGTTGTGGATTTGTGATGGCGGCGGTAAATGTCGTCTGTATTGACTGCTGCCGAGGAATCCCATTTGCCGACAGATTTGCTATTTGTCGTCGATGGCATGAGGAGTGATTTTAGTTCTTTGAGATCTGAAGCGAAGCGTGTTGGTTCTTGCAGGATATCCCAGTCTCCTTCTCGTAAGAAAGGATGGATAGCTGCAACAGCAATATCGGCAATCTCTGACGTAGTAGCCTGGAGTTCAAGAGCCTTCTTCAGGCACCCGATAACTTGATCCCAGTCGGCTGTTGCAAGCTTTCCGCTGACCAACTCAGAAAAGACCTGTAATCTCTCGAAATCCGATCGTAAATCATCCATCTCCTGCTCCTTTTCCTTGAGCTCGAGGTCTATCCACGTTTTTCTCTCTTGCAAGCTCTTCCATTCATCAGAAAAGGCTAACAAGTCTGCTTGCGCTCTCTTGACAAGCTTCCTCGCCTCTATCACTTCAGTCGACTCCGGCGTGGCAGTTCCTGTTGTCGGTGTCATGATGCCACTCGTAGATGTGAGCATTTTACTTCCTGGCCCTGTCATATCGAGAATGGGGGCAAATGCATCTGGGATATGAAGGCCTGGAGCCGCAGCCTTGAGCTCCTCTGCCGTGAGGTATTTCGGTTTCTGTCGTCTTGGTGTACTTGTTGCGCTGTCAAACGCAGCTCCCAAGGACTTCTTCTTTGCCTTCTTTCGTTTCTTCTTTTCCTCTTCGTCCGAATCTATAACCTCCTCTCCTCGTAATTTTGCTTGTCGCTTCTCTTCTTTTCGTTCTTGTTCAGACTTCTCTTTCACAGCACCTAGACCGATACCCTGCGGTCGGAGGTTCGCTTCGATAATGACATTTCGGCCCTGGCCTTCCTTACCAAGACCTTGTCCCTCTTGGTAGCCCATCTTTGCCATCATCCGGGCACCGAAAGACTTGGGGTTTGTCTTGCCCTTTGCGCCAAAGGCACTCGGTTGTGGCTTATTACGTGGTGTCGGAGAGCCCTCGTCGCGCGGGTTCTTGAGGACAGGATCGTTTGCTGATGATGGGACAAAGCCCATACCGAGAGGGTTCTTGCCATCGAATCGGGTTCGAAATGATGGCCGAGCTGTTGCTTCAGCGCTTGCGCTTCGACTTGAGTTTTGGGTATCGTTCTGTGCAAAACCGCGTGCAACACCGCCGAAGCCTAGTCCTACTCCAGTGTTGGCCTCCTCCTCCTCCTCCTCCTCATCGTCGTCTTGGTCCATTGCGCTTCCTAGCATAGGCCGAGTATCGTCGGAATCTTCATCGCCATCATCTTTATCACTTCCTGCGCCTGTTGACACAAAGTTCATGCCTTTATTTCTCAAAGTGGTCCTCTTCCACTTTCTAGCAGGGCCATCGTCCTCACTATCGGAGCCAAAGATGCCCAGCGCAGCCTTCTCTTTGTTATTACCACCGACGCGACGCCTCTTCCGGGGGTTGAAATCACCGAAGTCGTTGTCGGCATCAAGACCTGGCGCAAGATGCTCGTCCTCAGATTCGGATGCTGATGAAGAATATTCGGCCGCGGCGGCTTTGGTGAGGCGCGAGGGGTCGAAGGACGGGCGCGATGAACCGTTCATCTTGCGAGTGCTGCTGAAAACTCTCTATATGTTGTTTGTGAGTTCCGCGTGCGAAAGCGCACTTGAAGCATGGGGAAGCAATACTTGCGACGCGACAGGCAGACCTAGAAATAAACTGGAAGCTTGGACATGACGATGTTGGAGAGTCTTATCTTATCGGCACGTGATGACCTGGAACTCTTCTACTAAGGTAGGTACCTATCCCCAGGGTGTAAGAAGACTTCTGATATTAAATTAAGGCACTAAAATACTTAGCCTAAGATCCTCTAAATCTATACTAAGTTATGCTAAGTTTACCTAAGACTTTTTATCACCTAGGATAGAGGTCCCAAGTTCTGTTGTATCCCCTTGCCTATGTACGGAGTACATCGCTGCTGTGAAACCAGGGCAGTTGGAGAATGGCGGCGATTCATTTTTTGTGAACTACCTATCTACACACTCATGGATTTCTGCAATCTGCCGTTAATGAGATACAATTCATAGGCTATTCCATCATGCTTTTGAGTCTGGTTCCTGGTAGGCGAAGCAATAAACGCAAGAAGTTAGTTCGGCATTAAATGATAAAAAGACTCAGACAGGTTTAGTCTAAATTTAATGGTTCTAAACTCACTTTGGTGAGTTTATTTTGGCAACCTTCTCGATACCGAAAGGCCCATGCCGCGAAGAGACACTTATCACCACGTGATCCCTTCTTCGCACATCGATAAGGCCAATAATTTTCAGGAAGTTCTAGCTTGTCCAAGCTTGTTGAAGAATGTGGATAGCACACCAACGCACATCAGTCTTTAGTTTATAGCATGCATGACACGTCAGTAGCTTACTAGAAGGTTCGTTACTACGCAATGAAAAGCAAGGCGAACTTCAGTAGGGCAGATTGAATGCTTTGATCAAATGTAAGGAATATTTTATGGCGTTGGAGCTTTGACCCTGCAGTTGAGCTGAAGGCTTGCAGCTATAGTTGGAATGTAAGAGCAGTCCCTTGCGCGTGACATCTGTTCTTCTCAATCTGAAGGAAGTATTGTTCAAAAAGACAGATTTGTGGCTGATTACTTGGTGCTAGAAATAATCTGAAGATGATTCTCATCTTTTAAACGTGTTTTGTCCCGTAATTAATTAATTATGAACCGTTTCTTAGCTGTAGTTGTTGATCTTGATGCGTTTTGACGTTGGTGTGGCTGCAGTCTGTCTGTTTCTGGGGCAATGGCGCAGATTGGGCGTCAATAAAGAGAACCGGGCCACTTGTATGACAACACACCACAAGAGCCATAAGCCAGGAACGTCTATCTTGGAGGGTCTGTGGCACAGCATCTAAACCCATTTAACTCTTATTATACCTCTTGTCTTTCCCAATTCGACATAACCTGCACTATCAACCTCACCTCCTGTACCTACAGACAAACAAACTGTAAGTAAGGTCCCTGAAAATCAGACCCCATCTGTCCCGCCGTCATTTCAGGCACTTCAATTTCAACCCCTGCAAATCAGGTGACGGGCGCTTGTTGACTTTCAGTCTTTCCCCTCCAAAAAAACGAACAGGACCATTTGATCGTCCCTCACCCAAACCAAACAAACAAGGATCTGGGAACAAATAGAGCCCCTTGCCTGTTCTTACCTTACCCTGCCCTGCTTTCTTAGTTATTTTGGCAGTTGCTTCTTTGTTGCGCATGCTTGTTCCTCTGCAGATTTGGATTCACTAACATTGCGCTGGGCTCTCTTCTATAGAAAGAACGACGCACTTCTGCTTTGTTTCCTCTTGAACATCCATCCATTGCCCTTTCACTCACGCGACAAAGCCTCTTCCCTCTGTTCGATACCCGCAGTTCAATCCGCTGCTTTAAAACTCTGGTACGTTCAACTTACATTCACTCGATTATCATCAAGCCTGTTATTGCTCCTGTAGAGCGTCTCGCGCGTTTATGAGAGCCCAACTAGAGCTATATATATGATGGATCCTCCTCGCCGCTCTCGTTTATTTCATAAGCTAATCACCCGTTTAGTCCGCTTTATAAAGCACAACAACAAGAAACAACATCCTCCATCTGAAAGATACCCCATCTCAAGCTCTCCCCAATACGAATTTTCACCCTCAAACATTGCCATGGCTGAAGAAGAAGATTTTAGCTCCATACCCTTGGCGGACCGCTTCGCTCACAAGGTCTGGAAGGTTAGAAAAGGAGCATATGAAGAAGCAACCAAGCAGTTCGAAAAGTCTCCCGACGAGTCCGATCCTTGTTTCCGACCATTTCTGAACGAGCCCGGCCTGTGGAACAAAGCAGTTCTCGATTCAAACGTCGCCGCTCAACAAGAAGCCGTCACCGCCCTATGCGCATTCCTCAAATATGGTGGGCGAGACTGCTGTCTACGGACGCGAAATCAGACCATTACACCCATGGTCGAGAAGTGTCTATCCTCCACACGTGCCGCGATCAAGCAGAACTCCATCGAAGCTTTGCTGCTGTACATTGAGCTCGATGTCGCTGGACCGGTCATTGAGGACATGCTGCCCGGTCTTTCCAACAAGGTTCCCAAGAACGTTGCTGCGACACTGAACGCTCTTACACAAATCTTCCACAACTATGGCTGCAAGGTCGTCGATCCCAAACCTGTGCTCAAAGCGCTCCCCAAAGCCTTCGGTGCTGCCGACAAGAACGTCCGTGCTGAAGCAACGAACTTGACAGTCGAACTTTACAGGTGGCTTAGGGAGGCTATGAAGCCCATGTTCTGGGGCGAGCTCAAGCCTACCCAACAGACCGATTTGGAAGCGCAGTTTGAGAAGATCAAGACCGAGGGCCCTCCCAAGCAAGAACGACTCCTCCGATCGCAACAAGAAGCTCTCGACGCTGCTCCCGAAGGTGGCGAGGAGGGCGAAGAAGGCGAAGCAGAGGGCGAAGAGGTTGGTGAGGTCGACGCTTTCGATTTGGCTGAACCCCAGGACGTTAGCAAAAAGATCCCGCCCAACTTCAGCGACCTGCTCGCCTCCTCGAAGTGGAAGGATCGAAAAGAAGCCGTCGATGGTCTTCACCAGGCCCTCAACGTTCCTCGCATTAAGGAAACCGATTTCAACGAAGTTTGTCGTGGATTGGCCAAATGCATGAAGGACGCCAACGTTGCTGTCGTCACTCAAGCTGCGCTTTGTATCGAGGCTCTCGCAAAGGGCTTGCGAAAGGCTTTTGCCAAGTATCGTAGTATTGTGATGCAGCCCATCATGGATCGACTCAAGGAGAAGAAGGCCTCTGTTGCGGATGCTCTCGGCGCCGCTCTCGACGCTGCTTTCGCCTCCACCGATTTGACTGAGTGCCTTGAGGACATCACCACATACCTTGGAAACAAGAACCCTCAGGTCAAGGAGGGTACCATGAAGTTCTTGATTCGCTGTCTACGAAACACCCGAGATGTGCCCAGCAAGCCCGAGCAAGCTACCATCTGCGAGGCTGGAAAGAAGCTCTTGTCCGAGTCAAGCCCTGCTCTTCGAGATGGCGGTGCTGAGATTCTTGGTACCATCATGAAGATTATTGGTGAGCGTGCTATGACACCTAACCTGGAAGGTCTGGACGATATCCGCAAGAACAAGGTCAAGGAATTCTTCGAGGCCGCCGAAGTCAAGGCAAAGGAGAAGCCTAAGCCCAAGGCGGCACCTGCACCTAAAGCGGCACCTCCCAAGAAAGTCATGGGTGGAAAGAAACCTATGGCCAAGAAGCCCGCTCCCGCTGCCGCTGCGGCTCCAGTAATGCCAGATGATACTCCTCCCACTCCTCAGCCAAGCTCTCGACCTGCCGCTGGCAGGCTTGGAAAGCCTACATTCGGAGGATTGAAGGGTCCCCAAAAGAGGACGCTTGGAGCTCCGGCACCTGGCTCTCCTCGGCGAGCGCCTGCTGCTCCTGTCATGCCCGACGACGAGCCTGCGCCACCCGCCCAGCCTCGCCTTGGTCTGTCTCGTGGACTTGCCGGACGCTCTCTCGCCAAACCTACCGCACCCTCACCCCCAGTTGTACCAGCCTCACCGCCTCCATCTAGCGGTCTCACTGCTGTGGAGCGCGCCGAGATTGAGGAGCTTAGAGCAGCCAACGACCGGCTAACCCGTCAAGTTGATGAGATGCGACAGGAACGTAGCAAGTTCATGTCAGAGATTCAAGAGCTCAAGAACCAGAATGCTGGCCTGATCGAAGACCACACCCGAGACGTTTTGAGCATCAAGGCCAAGGAGACACAATTGGTCCGCGCGAGAAGCGATGCAGAGGCTACTGAACAGACCAACGACCGCCTGCGACGCGAGCTAGAAAGACTTAAGAAGGCTTTAAGCCGTGCCGAAGGATTGGGTAGCTCTGGAAATGGTATGAACAGCCCTGGCCTTGCTTCTCCTACACACGATGATGTCTACCGAGACCATGGACCTCCCTCGGTGAGCCGTCATAGAATGAGTGTCACCAGCAGTATGTCTGAAGAGAAGGAAAATGGCGAGCAGATGATTCCTCGCAACAAGCTTAGCCCTGAGATGCGATATGCTGGTAGCGCAAGCTCATCCGGACGTGGATCTCCCGCACGAGGCTTTAGAAGTGCTGCTTCGTATCGCGACGACGATCATGCACCAGCACCTTCTCAACGGCCCATGTCATCGCTGCCTCAGCCTACTGGAGGCAATGGTGCCGAGAGTTGGAGAAGGGCAGCAGAGGTGACGAGTCAGCTGAAGGCCCGAATTGAACAGATGAAGGTACGTTAACCCAACACCACTAGTATCCGATGCGACGGAAACTGACCATCCACAGGCCAAGCAAGGGCTCGCTCGACCTTAGGAGCATTGTTAAAAACTCGGCGCACAACGATTGTTTGTTCTAGTATTAACGATGATGATTTTTGGGAGGTTTATGGCGGAAAAGCTGGATGGGTACTCCTGGGACTGACACAGACGGTCCTGGTCAGGTTGCATTTTCACGGCGTTGGAAGTTGTGCCACCATCTGTCTTGCGTGTTTCGCTTCTCTTCGAGGGTCTGATAGAATTACACATGGGCCAAGGCTGTGTTTGGGATTTTGCGAAGCAATACCCGCGGCGGGTCAGAGATACCTAGTTTTTTAATGCATCGGGTTGGTGATTTGTCTTTATACATATTCATTTCAAGCGTGATATCCATCTTTGCCAAGTCAAATGTTATCTTCAACTTAAACGTAGTATCTTGTGACATCAATTCATCAAGTCAACATGTAAGAAATAAATACAGTAAATCCCCCGGAACTCCGTTATGATCGCTAAGCGCTTCAGCTCAACTTGGTCACTGTGACAGCAACTTATTCCTTCTTGTCCTTCTTCTCCTCGGGCTTTTCCTCCTTCTTGTCTTCAGACTCGTCCTTCTTATCGTCCTTCTTCTTGTCCTTCTTCTTGGAGTCTTGTTTAGAGTCGTCCTTTGGCTCCTTTTCAGATGATTCCTCTGACTTCTCGTCCTTGCCAAACTTCTCTTCATCGGACTCGGACTTTTTGTCTTCGTCCTTGGACTCATCCTTTGAGTCAGACTCCTTCTTGTCATCCTTGGACTCGCCTTTTTCCTTGGACTCACCCTCGTCCTTCTCAGCATCCTCGTCCTTCTTCTCAGCATCCTCGTCCTTGCTCTCGCTCTTCTCATTGCCCTTCTTGTCACCCTCTTCAGAAGCCTTGTTCTTGTCGTCACCCTTCTTGGCTTTATCATCGCCCTTGCTATCCTTCTTCTTACCCTTCTTCTCCTCTTCCTTCTTCTTCTTCTCAGCCTCTTTTGCCTTCTTTTCCTCCTTCTCCTTTTGCTTTCGTCGACGTGCCTTCTCCTCAGCCTCTAGCTTCTCCCAGTTGGTATCGTGATCAGCAATACCGGACCTGGCGAAGTTGTCGCTTAGGCCCTTGGCAGTGATGGCATCGCCCTGTTTGATCTTGGCGCGGCCAATGAGGGAGATGAAGATAGCGAAGCCAACCATAGCTGTGAGAAGGAAGCGGTATGACCCGTACCAGCGAGGCGCCCATCCCTTTGTCGCAGCGCGGGAATCGGCAAAGTACAGAGCGACGAAAGCCATGAATTGAGAGGTGAGTGCGTACTCTACGGGGAGCATAAGAGTTGGCCATGCGACAATGGAAGCTGCAAGGCCCATGCCATAGCGGAAGCGGGTTCGTTCACGAAGCGGTTGCTTCTCAGCGTACTCAAGACCCTGGTTCCAGTGATTAGCTCATACTCAGCCGTTGCGAGGCTACAGACCTACCCAGTGAATAGCGCCAAGGAAAGAGATGATGACAGCACCGTATCCAAGCTGTAGAGGCTCAATTACGCTCAGTAGGTATTTGGCTGTTTCGTGATCGATCATGATAGCATCGTAGAAGGAGTTGCCTGTAGGAATAGGCTTGTTCAGGTCCCAGGCGAGGAAGACGGTTGAAAGCGAAGTTCCCAGGTAGGGCAGTGTGCCAGCCAAACCGAGGATGCTCGACTCGCGGGGGACGTCTGTAAAGGTGAAGGTATCTTTGACAACGTCCTTAGAACTGTTAGAATCTTCGAATTGAGTGTTATGCTAGGGTGAAGCTTACGATATCATGCTTAAGCTCGCTAGTCATGTCCTGGTCAGCACTCTTGGAGCCCTGAGCTGTAGACGCAGCATTGGCGGTCGAACTCTTAGATGAAACAACACTTGGGTTAGACTGGAGGAGCTCTTGTCCGCGGATGCGCTCAGCTTCAATGTCAATGGGCTGCTTGGGAGGGGGAGGATTCTCGTCGTCGGATTTGCTAGAGTAAACGGCGCGCTGTTGACGCAAAAGAGGCGCAATTGATGCGCGGGGGGGGAATTGCGAAGCTCGATTGGAAGAAGCTCTTGAGGCAATGCCCCAAAGGGAGCGAGATGAGGTACGGAACATTGTCAGTGTGATAGGCGAGAGTTCAATGGGAAGCACGCGAGTAACTGCTGCAACCAGACCAAGCTGATTTCATCTGATAACGGAAAAGGTATAAGAAGAGAAAAGAGTAAAGAAGGTCAGGAATGAAAGGGACCAGCTAAAACTGAAATACCATGAGGATCGGTGTTTCAATGGAGACACCACAATCATGGAAGCTTCCTGTTATTCCAAGATCTTGGAGCTATCTACGTAATGGCTTGTTTGCTACGGTTTCCTTACTAATTGTACCTGGCACTGGCACTGAATTGGGGAAATAGAATTTCTGCTTGTCACACGTAGAGACAGTCCCATCCGGCCCGGAAAAGGAGACCAAACCGTTCATGGATGTGCCATTTTGTTCTGCTTTTGTTGTCACGCCTACATCATCGCGATGGATGTGAAGCTATGCCGTGACGTCATGAGAGTTGTATTTTGGTGGAATAGCTCTAGACCTCGCTCAGGTGGGCAGCCATTGATATGAACACCAATCAGAAATAGACCTTAAAAGTGAGAATGGTTACTGAAGTCGGTAATGATGAGAAGAGGGAATGTACAGATAGCTAAACCTTCTATCGTATTGTTATATCGATAAAATAGTCATGATGTTTTACAGATTAAACTCTGCCAAGTCATTGTCCAGAAGATCTTCCATGATGGCCCACCAAAAGTGTCCTGTGCTTTGATGTGCTCCAGGGCTAGGTCCAGCTGTTAGCAGCTCTAAAATTTACGGTAGGTACCCGACCACGTTGGAACGTAAAAAATAAAGCCACCATCAATTCGAACCCAATTCGGTACTTGCTCCTCCACCAGAATCATCACCAGACGAGAAGTACCTCTGACAACATCGTCATACACGCCACACCATTCCCCCAAACCGCTGCTTCCCACTTTTGCTCCAGGCCCAGCTGCGTCACTCACTCACTCACAGCCCGACAAGAAACCCACCTTTTCAACATCTCCTCCATCACCGAGTTTCGTCCATCTTTGTTACTCGAGAGGCATAATCGATAATACCCTCACTCACCGAATCTCGCTTTTCCCCTCTATTCTACTCAAAACCTCAAGGGGAAATACCTACGATACTGCCTCGAGTGTAACCCCGCTCTCCAAAGTCCTATACCTCACGTTCACGCCCGAGGATAGTAGTCGCTTCACCGATCGAGTCTCGCATGGCACCCGTGTCAACAACCACACGCCGACAGATGAGTCCTCGATAAATCAAATAACACCTACCTTTCCCTCCCCGGCCCGGGTTACGGCCACAACACCGCCAGAATGCTCGAAGGTCTCGTTGCTGGGCTGCTTAACCGGTTCCTGGGCATGTATGTCAAGAACTTCGACCCAGCCCAGTTGAAAGTCGGTATCTGGTCCGGCGATGTTAAGCTCCGCAACCTCGAGCTGCGCCGCGAGGCACTTGACCAGCTCAAGCTTCCCATAAATGTCATGGAGGGTCACCTCGGCGAGCTTACACTCGTCATTCCCTGGTCAAACCTGCGCGGTGCACCCGTCAAGGTCTTTATTCAGGATGTCTTTCTTCTTGCCAGCCCGAAGGAAGAGGCTGAGTATGATCAGGACGAGGAAGATCGCAGGAAACAACGCCTCAAGATGGAGAAGCTTGACAGTGCTGAGTTGCTCAAGGAGAGGAACCAGGAAGGTTTAAGTCAGGAGGAGCAGAAGAAGAGCCAGAGTTTTACACAAAGTCTGGTGACAAAGATCGTAGACAACCTTCAAGTCACGGTCAAGAACATACACATTCGGTACGAAGACTCCATCTCAGCACCAGGGCACCCATTCGCCCTCGGTGTCACTCTCGAGGAGTTCAGTGCCGTCAGTACCGACGGTCAGTGGAAGCCTACTTTCATCCAGGACTCTAACACAGTCACTCACAAGCTGGCTACCTTGGGTGCTTTGGCTGTGTACTGGAATACCGATTCCACTCTTCTCGGAACTGGCCGAGAAGCTTCAACCTCTTCAGAGGAATTAATGCCACATGACGAAATGGTAGCCAAGTTCAGAGAAATGATTGGAAAAGACGCGCAAGAGAATGCAAACCATCAGTTCATCCTCAGGCCCGTCAATGGCCAAGCAAAGATCGAGCTCGACAAGTCGGGAGATATCAAGGTACCCAAGTTCAAGGCCAACTTACTCTTCGAAGAGATTGGCCTTGTTCTCGATGACGACCAATATCGAGACGCGTTGATGATGGTCGATTTATTCCATTACTTCGTTCGACACCAAGAATACAAACGCCTACAACCAAAGAATGTCCGACCCAAGGAAGATCCCCGTGCTTGGCTCGAGTTTGCAGGTAACGCTGTGTTATCAAAAATTCACGAACGCAACCGCAAATGGTCATGGGACTATTTCCGCGAGCGACGAGACGATCGAAAACGATATATCGAGCTGTTCAAGAAGAGAAAACAAGGCCACCAGATGTCTGCTGAGGAAACTGATGAGATCAATGCTCTCGAGTGGAAGCTTACGTACGAGGATCTGCGATTCTGGCGATCCTTGGCCCGCAACCAGCTTAAGAAAGAGAATGCAGAGGCTCTCAAAAACCAGCCACAGCCACAGCAACAGCAACAACAAGGCTGGATCTCGTGGGTGTGGGGTTCGAAGCCTCAAGAGAAGATTGAACAGAATGAGGAGAACACACAAATGACCGAGGAGCAGCGACAGGAGCTCTACGAGGCCATCGACTGGGACGAAAAGAACGCTATCGCCGATGAAGTCGATGTTCCTCGTGAGGCTATCAAGATGTGCATCGAGACGTCCCTGAGCACAGGTAGCTTTACACTCAAGAAGAGCCCTCACGACCATGCAGCAGATCTTCTGAGTCTGCACTTTGATGTCTTCAAAGCCAAGATGCTACAGAGAAAGGATTCAGTTCTTGCTAATGTCAGCCTTGGCGGCCTTCGTGTCAACGATGGCACGACACCAGACTCAGTCTACCCTGAGATTGTCCGAGTCAAGGATGCACCGACTGACAAACAGCGTAAGCGACTGTCGTTGGCCGAACTCGAGCAGCCAGAGGAAGACCCCTTCTTCCAGTTTGAGTTTGAGCAGAACCCTATCGAGCGTGAGGGTGACATTGCTGTCGTCGGAAAGATGAAGCCCCTTGAGGTTATCTGGAACCCCAACTTTGTTGTCGGCATCGCCGACTTCTTCAGACCGCCTGAGCGTCACATGGAGTCTATTACCGCCCTCATGGAGAGTGCTGGTGCGACTGTTGAGAGCATTCGTGAGCAGACTCGAGCGGGTCTTGAGTTTGCCTTGGAGGAGCACAAGACGATCAATGCTGAGTTGGATCTCCAAGCACCTCTTATCATTGTGCCTGTCAGCATCACCACCGAGAATTCTACATGTTTGATTGTAGATGCTGGTCACATCCACGTCAACAGTGAATTGGTAGACCAAAGTACAATGAAGGAGATCCAATCGAAACAAAAGCAGGCATACAGCGACGAAGATCTCAAGCGACTCGAGTCCGTCATGTACGACAAGTTTATTGTCAAGCTGACATCGACCCAAGTCCTCATCGGACCCTCAGTTGAGGACACCAAAGCTCAGTTGGTTGAGAAGACAGATGAAGCTCATCTCCATGTTGTGGAGCGGATCAATGTGGACTTCGTTGTCGAGACCTCCATCCTACCAAAGGCTCCCAATTTGACCAAGTTCAAGGTCTCAGGGCATCTACCAATGCTTCACGCCACCGTCTCCGACACCAAGTATAAGAATCTCATGAAGGTTATTGATGTGGCTATCCCCAAGTTTGGCGGGCCTGCCCCAAGATTGGAGGAACGCAAGGAGCCATCTCGTCCCCGTCTTAAGAGCAACTCATCCAACCGGTCACGAAGAAAGTCTCAGCGTGAGCGAAGGCAGTCCACACCTTTCCCCTTTATGCAATCGGAAACCGCTGTCGTGCTTGATGATATGGATGAAGACGATGATGACTTTGAGGATGCTCCAGATGGAGGTGACGCTGAGCAACTCCGAGTTCAGCAACGTATTTTCGAGTTCAAGTTCAAGGTTGATACCCTCAAGGGTTCACTTTACCGGAGTGACCCTGATGGACAAAAGCCTGATGCATTGCTTGTTGAATTGGTGGCCGAGAGATTCGACCTAGAATTTTACACCAGACCTTTCAACATGGTAGCCGATGTTTCACTTGGCTCGGTCACTGTCGATGATTTTGTGGACAACCCGTCTGCTGAATTCAAGTCGATAATATCGTCTGGTGATAGCGAAGATCTCAAAGAGGGCCGCAGCTTGGTTCACGTCAAGTTTGTCAAGGTCAACCCCTTGTCTCCAGAGTTCATGCCTGTGTACGAGGGTGTAGAGACCAATATCAACGCTGTCATATCCACAATCAACTTGGTCGTTACCCGAAAGACACTGCTAACGCTACTGGACTTTATCCTCATCACATTTACAAATAACGAAGACGAGTCGAATAATAGTAAGGCTATACTGGATGATGATGACGATTCGGAAAGCGTTGATACTGCTGTAGCTGTCGTCAACGCACCCTCAGTAAACTCCAACACAGGATCTATTCGTGTCAAGGTTGACTTGAAGAGTATCAGACTGATCCTCAATAATGATGGCATTCGGCTTGCTACACTCTCCTTCAACAAGGCTGACGCCGGTATCTTCCTCCGAGGCAAGACGATGCGTATCTCAGCTCGACTTGGTGATCTTTCACTCGTTGACGACGTTAATCTCGGCGTCTCAGAGGATTCTCATCTTCGAAAGCTCGTGACCATCCAAGGAGATGACTTGGCAGACTTCCGCTACGAGACTTTCGACTCTTCCAACCCCAAGGCGTACCCAGGATATGACAGCTCTGTCTTCCTCCGTGCTGGTTCCGTTAAGGTGAATTTTGTGGAGGAGCCATTCCGCAAGATCATTGACTTCTTAGTCAAGTTTGGCAAGATGCAGGCTCTTTTCAATGCTGCGCGCCAAGCTGCTATGAACCAAGCCAATCAGTTGCAACAGAGCCCAAGCCGCTTCAAGTTTGATGTTGTTGTCAACACTCCCATCGTTGTCTTCCCTCGAGTGCAACAGCCAGGTCAGACTGAGAGAGATGTCGTCACTGCTTACCTTGGTGAGATCTACGCTCAGAACAAATTCACCCCTCTGGACGACAGCGAGAACTCAGATATTGCCATGAAGCTTTCTGCTGGTATTCGAAACATCAAGCTCACTTCCGACTTCCATTACGCTGGCGGAGACTCAGAGGAGCTCGAGATGATCGACCATGTCGATCTTGGATTCAACATTACATATGCTGAGCACAAGTCTGGTGTCAAAAGGCCAGAGACCGAAATAGAAGGAACGATGTCTGACTTCAATCTACGACTCACTCAGTACCAAGTCAAGTTCCTTCTCGAGATCTCCAAGTCTGTGCCTGCAGCATTTGCCGGCGAAGGTAATGACAATGAGGAAGAGGCTGCCAAGGCAGTTGACGAGGATACTCTACAGCGCGCTCACACAATCAACAGTGAGGGCAAGTCCGGCGAAGACCAGAGTCTGATTGATCTTGGGCCCGAGCTTGGCTCTATCGACAAAGAGTGGACTAAGCTTGACCTTGTTTTCCGAGTCAACACCATTGGTCTCGAATTGATCAATGCGCCTGAGAATGAGCCTGTCCACGACATTGCGAGGTCCAGCCTATCTCGATTCTCGCTTGATGACACAAAGGTCAAGACGAGGATGCTCTCCGACGGTTCGCTTGAGGCAGAGCTGCTTATCCGATCTTTCACGATCTATGATAGTCGGCCACGCGAGACGAACAAATTCCGTCGTATCATGTCATCGATGAATAAGGATGTTCAGCAACTGATGGCCAGCGTCACAATGTCAGGCGGTAAGGAAAAAAGCTTAATCGCCATGGCTACATTCGACAGTCCACGAGTGATCTTTGCGCTCGACTATCTTTTCGCTATCCAGAAATTTGCCATGGAGACGTTGACAGTTGATGAGGGCAGCCCTATGGATGACGAGAGCATTGCTGAGACGACGCCTGACGAATCCGACACCGAGTCCATGCAAGTCTCTTATGCCGGTAACGCCTCGCGTCCACGGTCGCAAATCTCGCGACAACGGAGCGAAGAGGTCACTCAAAAACAAGAGAAGAATGAGTCCGCGATGAGCATTGCTTTCCGCGTCAATCTCGTTGACGCACAAGTCATTCTGATCGCCAACCCCTTGACATCAAGTTCCGAGGCGATTGTCCTATCCATCCGACAGATGCTTCTCTCACAACAGCATGCCTTGACTTTCCAGATTTCTGAAATCGGCATGTTCTTGTGTAGAATGGACAAGTTCGAGACATCCCGTCTTCGTATTATTGATGACTTTTCAGTCCAATTGAGCATGGATGGCTCCAAGCCTCAAACTACCGACATCCATGTAGACATTGAACCACTTGTCTTGCGACTGTCACTACGCGATATCCTCCTTGTTCTTCAGATTGTGAGCAAAGCGAGCGAGTTGTCTGGCAACGAGCCTAAACAAGTTAAGGAGAATCCTGCTGAGCAGAAAGCAAGAGAACTTCGCCACGCTGGAATGAAGCAACGATCTGCCAGTGGGCGAGGCCAGTCTACCATCGCTGGACGAAGCAAGGTGACAGCAACCTCTCACGCCGTTACCCATGCCGATAACAAGGGCAAGTCTCCAGAGCAGGTTGCCCAAAAGAACCACGAGACGTTGTCAGCGACTGTGGACGGCGTCCGTGTTGTCCTCATCGGCGACATCCACGAACTTCCAATCCTTGACTTGGGCATCAAGAACTTCACTGCTTCAGCTGAGAATTGGTCGTCGAACCTCAAAGCCGAGACTGCCATTGACCTGTACTCCAATGTCTACAACTTTGCCAAGTCCAGCTGGGAACCTCTTCTCGAGCCATGGCAAGTTGGCTTCGGTGTAGCAAAGGACCCCATTTCGGGACTTCTGTCTGTCGATGTTGCTTCCAAGAAGGTCTTCGATGTGACCGTTACCACTGCTTCAATTGCTCTGGCTTCCAAGTCATTCCAGTTCCTTACATCCGATGAGGATGTGCTGGACAAGCCACGTGGTGTTGAAGCACCGTACCGCATCAGAAACTACACTGGCTTTGATGTTGTTGTGCACTCTAAGAGTCCTACCAACGATGAGCCTATCAATCTCCGCTTGGAGGATGGCAAGGAAGCCCCCTGGAGTTTTGAGCATTGGGAGAAGATGCGTGAGAACCTCCTCACTGAATCGAACCAGAATTACGTCTCTGTTCAGTTGGATGGCAGCGGTTTCGATCCTGTTAAGAACGTGAGAATCAACCGAGAAGGAGAATACCTGTATGGTCTCCGCCCCAAGGCTGATGTTCTACATCGTCTCTGTGTTGAGGTCGAATTGGGCACCGACAACATCAAGTATGTGACCTTCAGATCACCACTCCTCGTGGAAAATGCCACACAGATCCCAGTCGAACTCGGTATCTTTGATGTACAGGAAGGTCATCTACTCAAGATTGAGAAGATCGCACCCGGTGACGCTCGAACCGCTCCTGTGGGTGCCGTCTTTGAGAAGCAAGTTATTGTCCGACCTGATGGTGGCTTCGGGTACCAGTGGAGCACTGACCATCTGTTCTGGAGAGACATGCTCAAGAGACCTACAAAGCAGGTCGTGTGTAAGGGAGAGAATGGCGATCCATTCTACTTCCAGGTCCATGCCCGTTTTGACAAGGGCAACCCATTGACAAAGTGAGTTTTCCTATCCCAACATATGTAATAATACTGACAAATGCAGGCAATACCCGTACATGAAGGTCAAGCTCTCAGCACCGGTCACGCTCGAGAATCTGCTTCCATATGACTTTAAGTATCGTATTTATGATAAGAACACCAAGAAAGACTGGACCAACTTCTTGCGAAAGGGAGGTGTCAGTCCCGTTCACGTTGTGGAGCTTTCCCACCTTCTGCTCCTCAGCGTCGACATGCAAGATACAGTGTTCAAGGCAAGCGACTTTGCTATCATCAACTCAGGCACGAATGAAGAGTTCCGCAAGGAGTATAAACTCGTTGTCAAGGATGACAAGGGATTGCCGCTGCATCTCTCACTGCATCATTTCAAGATCCCCAACAGTGGAGGTGCTTCCAAGATCACAGTGTTTAGCCCGTACGTCGTGTTGAACAAGACTGGCGTCGACGTTCAAGTTCGCGCAAAGAGCTTCTTACAACAAGCTAAGCCAGCGGCGGGTCAATTCCCTCTTATGGATACATCTGATCGAGAACGGCCTAAGGCTCTACCTTTCATGTTTTCGTATGGAAATGATGACCATCGAAACCGAGCTATTCTCAAGATTGCCGACTCGGAATGGAGCAAGCCTCAAAGTTTCGATGCTATTGGCAGTACCACCGAGGTTGTGTTGAACTCGGCGACCAAGGATAAGGAGATCCACGTGGGCGTTACTGTCGAATCTGGTGAAGGCAAGTACAAGCTCACCAAGGTTGTTACAATTGCTCCTCGATTTGTTCTGCACAACAAGATGGATGGAGAAATTCTTGTTCGAGAATCCAGCTCCTCTGGCTATCTCACTCTTGGCGATGGCGCCCTGCAGCCGTTGCACTTCATGCAAAAGTCCAAGGTCAAGCAATTGTGTCTCTGCTACCCTGGCGTCAACAACCAATGGACATCTCCTTTCAATATTGCGGACATTGGCACAACTTATGTCAAGATCGCCAAGGCTGGACAGCGACAGAACCTTGTCAAGGTCGAGGTTCTGATGGAGAACTCAACGGTCTTCCTGAACCTCAGCATGGAGAAGAAGAACTGGCCATACTCGATGCGCAACGAGAGTGATGTTGAATTCATGTTCTGGCAAGCCAATCCCAATGTTGACGAAGATGGCGATGAGGACCGCAGCGGATGGCGCCTGATAAGATATCGTCTCCCGCCTCGCAGCATCATGCCATATGCTTGGGATTTCCCTGCTGCCAAGTTCCGCGAGATCATCATCTCTGCAAATGGCAAGGAGCGCCATGTCAAGCTGGCTGAGATCGGCAACCAGATTCCGATGAAGTTCTACACTTCGTCTGGGGCTCCCAAGATTGTCGATATCAACGTTGCAGCTGATGGACCGAAGCAAACCCTGATTCTCAGCAATTTCCGAGCCAGCAAGAGTATGTACAAGCCCAATGCGTTGGCTAGGACCAATACCGGCCCCGAGGCTTTTGAGGTCAAGGATCAAGATACAGGCGCTACATTCCGCGCGCAGCTCAAGCTGGCCGGTATTGGCGTTTCCCTGGTGAACACTCAAATGAAGGAACTTGCCTACCTGACCTTCCGCGATGTTCAGCTGCGATACAGCGACTCGCCTTTAATCCAGACAATCTCGATGGCTATCAAGTGGATCCAGATCGACAATCAATTGTACGGTGGCATTTTCCCTATGGTCCTTTACCCCAGTGTTGTGCCAAAGAAGGCGCAGGAGGTGGAGGCTCATCCATCGCTGCACGCCATGGTCAGCCGTGTCAAGGATGATTCGTATGGTGTGCTGTATGTCAAGTACGCGACCATTCTGCTGCAGGAAATGACCATTGACCTGGATGAGGACTTTGTGTTTGCTCTGCTTGACTTCACAAACGTGCCTGGTGCCAGCTGGACAGAGATTGACGATTCTGGCAAGCTGTGCGACGAGGATCTTGACATTCCTGAGCCATCAGGCCAATCAGCTGGTCAAGATATCTACTTTGAGGTTCTCAACATCCAACCCATGCAGCTTAACTTGAGTTTCATGCGCACAGAGCGTGTCAACGCTGAGGACAAGACATCATCGCGCAACCCCATCATGTTCTTCCTCAACGTCATGACCATGGCAGTCGGAAACGTCAACGATGCACCACTTCGGTTCAATGCGCTTATTCTGGACAACGTGAGAGTGACTACAGCGGTACTTATTCAGAACTTCTCCAGCCACTACAGTCAGGAGGTCATGTATCAGATCCACAAGATTCTAGGATCTGCCGATTTCCTCGGAAACCCTGTAGGTCTTTTCAACAGTATCTCGTCGGGTGTGACAGATGTGTTCTACGAACCGTATCAGGGCTTGATCCTGTCGGATAAGCCAGAAGAGTTTGGTCTGGGTATCGCCAAGGGAGCGGCTTCGTTCGCCAAGAAGACGGTGTTTGGCTTCAGTGACAGTTTCTCCAAGTTTACAGGCAGTCTCAGCAAGGGACTTGCAGCAGCGTCACTGGACAAGCAATTCCAGGACCGCCGTCGTATCACAAGGGCTCGCAACAAGCCGAAGCACGCCTTGTACGGTGTGACTGCTGGCGCGAACAGCTTTATCACAAGTGTTGCGTCGGGCGTTGGTGGCCTTGCACGCAAGCCTCTAGAGGGCGCCGAACAGGAGGGTGCTCTGGGTTTCTTCAAGGGTGTCGGCAAGGGCATGATTGGACTGGCTACCAAGCCGGCGGTTGGTGTGCTTGACATGGCAAGCAATGTCAGTGAGGGTATTCGCAACACTACAACAGTGTTTGACGGTCAAGAATTGGATCGCACACGATATCCACGATACATTCCACAAGATGGCATTGTGCGCCCTTACAACCTGCGGGAAGCTCTCGGTCAATACTGGCTGAAGCAAGTTGACAACGGGCGATACTTTGACGAGCAGTACATTGGACATCTTGAGCTACCCAAGGAAGATATGGTCGTCATGATTACATATGCTCGGATCTTGCTGATCCGATCGCGACGTCTGACAAGCGAGTGGGACGTCCCTCTGAAGGATGTTCAGACTATCGCAAAGGAGCGGACGGGTGTCAGCTTGGCTTTGAGAGGAGGAGCTAATGGGCCGTTTATTCCTATTGGCGAGGGCAGTGAGAGGGGATTCTTGTACAAGATGATTGGGGTTGCGGTTGAAGAGTTTAATAGGAGGTTTAGAAGTGGAGAGTAAAAGGAGGATATTGTATGAGGGCTGTTGTAGTAGGCAGTAGTGCGATGGAGTTTGGAGTATTGATAGATTGTATTTAATAAGAACACGAGGTACATGCAATGAAGCATCGCGATATCTACAATTGTGACCGATGGAAATGGTGACTATGCCTGATTTCACAACAGCTTGGAATCGACACTGATCGAGACAGAGACCATAGAAGGCTGTCTCAGTCTTTCGCAGTCCATCGTCTACACCGAGGCGCGAATGTGCTCATGAAGTTCACGGCCTGGCCGGACGCGGCATATCAAGCTTATTGGCACGAGCTGTAGCGGCCGAGATAACCGTAAATGAGGCCGGGCCGTCGCTCTCGGTCGGCTGCGCTTAGTAATGGCTCATCGGACAGACAGATTATTTTGGGCCGATGAACCGAATGCAAATGCGAGAGAAGCGGTGTCATGAGAGATGGAGGCGATGCAATCGTTTACGGCCATTTGAGCTTGTTGTAATGAATCGGCGGAGTCAAGGTTGGGTCGACGCTCGGAAGTGAGAGTGGGATAGCCTGTTATCAGTGCAACCAGAGTCGGAAAGAGGCCATCGTGATCTCACGTGCGAAGGCAACTCGGCAAAGTTGGGATGGAAGAGCAGAAGAGAGGAGGGGAGATAGGGAGATGCCATATAAGGCAAGGACAAAAGAGACATGTGATGTATGGAGTCAAGAACGAAGCGATTAGCAGATTAACGAAGATGAAGTACGTAGATCCAGATTGACAATGCGTGCGCTCTCGAAATTGAGGGGAAGTGTCAGTGTCAACCCAAGACAACGGTCTGGTCGTCTTGATAGAGGCTGACGGGCGGGCCAGACCGAGATATCAACGGAGATGGCCGACAATCACAGCGACATCCAAAAGGACTATATCTTTCACGGAAGGAGACGAATGAGTTATCCATGTCTATCTCTTTTCAGGCTGGCATGTGTGTGTGTGTGTGTGTGACCGTGCTTACCGTGTTATTATTTGCAGATAATAGGCTATGCCCCCAGCCTCGGATGGTGTGAAGGGGAGGTAGGGGGGGGGCCGTTAGCTGAAGCTGGGGAAAGTAAAGTAGGCTATCATTCATCCCTGTCTACCTTAGTTATGCATGTCGATAAGCTCAAAGAACAAGCTGGGGGTTAGTGACAAGAGGAGGAGATGAGTGGTTGTTGTTGTTACATAACGAGGCGGCGGCTCTTTGAAGCCGTTAGTGTAAGCCAAGAACAGAATGACCTACCTAAAGAGTGATAGTGCCATTTCGAGTGGAAAAGGTAAAAAAAAACCGAATTTGGATTAAACATTAAAGAACGGGTGTGGCTTTTCCTGTATCAAGTGGAGAGGGGATCGGAGATTCAGACAAGAAACAGGCTTGGTCTTGATTCACTACGAGGTCTAGACATTTACAAAAGATATCAACACTAATTCTTATCTATCTTGTGTCAGAGTAAGTAATAGATAGGGAACAGACCAGTCTGTATCAGTGATGCCCCGGGGAACGAGATGCAAATGGCGACCGAGAGAGCCAAGCTACACAAGTTCCCCCCCCCCCCACCAATGAATCGACAACCAAGTCCCTATTGGCCAATGAGTGAGCAAGTGGTGGGCAAAGGGACCTCCGAGCTATGCCAATAACGAGCGATTTCTCCGTTTGTGGAGACTATGCCAGTGGAGAAGACGAACCTGAGCTTTTGCAAACGTTCCAGCAACCTTCTAGATTAGGGATAGTACACGCCGAGGTTTAGGCCGGGGGTGGACAGATACAGAGGGCTTCAGTTTGGCAGAGGTATACTGAGATAGCTGAGTGTAGAGATGAGGACGAGTATTCTTCAGTGAGCAGAGGTGATACTGTGTCACTGCCACTGTCACAATACCTGCAGTGCACATCTATTCTTCCGATCCATAACACCAAGTATCACAAGTATAGCTGCACCTTGAAAGGCATCTCCGAAATATATGGACCCCAACTGATAAGCTCACAGTCCAGATCCCTTCCCTTCACTTCACTTCGCATCCTTGTTCTTGTCCTCGTGCTCACCTCCTCGAAAAAGATCGTCGTCTGAACAAACATTGGCTCAAAGTCCTTATTTTAGTCTGGGGTTTAATTGAACCAACAAGCCAATCTACATCCCTCCATAGATAATGAACCCAGACTACAAGGTACACCCCTCTAGACTCTAGTGTAACACTCCCTGGAGGCAAAAAGAAAAAGCTGGGTTAAAAAAGTCAAGAAATCCCCAGATTAAAAAAAAAAATTAAAAAAAAAGATTGTCGACCCACGAAGATCGTCTCTTCTGTCAGTTCAGTTCAGTTGCTCCATCGTCTGACTCCAGTCTCAGTCTCCAGTTTTGAGGGCTAGACTTTTTTTGCTGAACAAAAGCCTTTGTTTCCTCAAGGGTCCTCTCTTGCCTCTCTTGCTTCTTCTCTTGTGCTTCACTGCTCAAGCTGTTGAAGCTCCCGAGGTCTCACCTCTAATTTTTATACCCTTTTTTATATACCCCCAATTATAGTAGAGACAGTCAAAATGGCAGACTCAAACATCCACCATAATCCCGACCCAGCTCTCGAGCCCTCCCACCAACACCACCACCAACATCATCACCACTCTCCCCGCGTCGACACCCCCGGCCACGATGATCCCGTCTACACAACCGGCACCACAGACGCACCAAGTGTAGTCCCTCCCCAGCGTCACTCCCACGACCTCACTGAGAAAGAAAAGGAAAAGACTGGCGCGCACACTCCCCCTGACTACAGCGACCACGAGAAGCACGAAGCAGGCGTCGTCGATGAGTCCGCCCGCGCAAACTCCCACAGCGACGGCCCCGCTGTCGTCGGCTGGCGCAGGCGTCTCGGCCCTGTATATCGCTACCGCCGCCCTATAACCCACCTCATCCTCTTCTGCCTCTTCACCGGCTGGTGGATCGCTTCTCTCGTGCTGCACCGCGACGACAAGAACTGGGTTATTCCCTTCCTCTTGTGGCTCGCCATCACCCTGCGTCTGGTCTTCTTCCACGTTCCTAGTCGCCATGTCTCCAACGTCATCAAGAAGGTCTGGCTCAACACCGCCGTCAGGATCTACGACCTCATCCCCGCCCACCTGCGCACTCTCGCCGGTGCTACTGTCAGTGTAGCTGCTATTCTCATCGGCGCCTTTGTCTCGGAGGAGGTCGCTGACAACACCCGCGAGAACCGCGCCGTTAGTCTTTTCGGCATGGCTGTGTTTTTGTTCATCCTCTGGGCTACTAGCAGGGACCGCAAGCGCATCAACTGGCGCACTGTCATCGGCGGCATGCTCGCGCAGTATGTCATCGGTCTGTTCGTCCTGCGAACCTCTGTTGGATACGACATCTTCCGCTTCATCGCCGACCGCGCCGCTGATCTTCTGGGCTTCGCCAAGGCTGGTGTTGCCTTCCTGACCAGCGACGACGTCGCCAACACGGGCAGCTTCTTCTTCGGCGTCATCCCCGCCATCATCTTCTTCATCTCCCTCGTCCAGGTCCTCTACTACATCGGTTTCATCCAGTGGTTCATCGTCAAGTTCGCCACCTTTGTCTTCTGGGGTCTCGAAGTCTCAGGCGCTGAGGCCGTCGTCGCAGCGGCTACCCCCTTCATCGGCCAGGGAGAGTCTGCAATGCTTGTCCGCCCCTTCGTTCCTCACATGACCAAGGCCGAGCTTCACCAGATCATGACCTGTGGTTTCGCTACCATCTCCGGATCTGTCCTTGTCGGCTACATTGGTCTCGGTCTCAACCGTGAAGCTCTCGTGTCGTCCTGCATCATGTCCATCCCCGCTTCTCTGGCTATTTCCAAGATGCGATATCCCGAGACTGAAGAGACTCTTACAGCTGGTCGTGTAGTCATCCCCGATGATGATGAGCACAAGGCTGAGAACGCTCTCCACGCCTTCGCTAACGGTGCTTGGCTCGGAATCAAGATCGCCGGTACCATCGTCTGCTCTCTTCTCTGCATCATTGCTCTGGTCGCATTCATCAACGGTCTCTTGACCTGGTGGGGACGATACCTCAACATCAACGATCCCACTCCTCTTACTCTCCAGCTCATTCTCGGATACCTCCTCTTCCCCGTGTCTTTCCTCCTCGGTGTATCTCGCACCAACGGAACTAACAGCACGGGCGATATTCTCCCCGTCGCCAAGCTCATTGCCGAGAAGATCATCACCGTACGTTTCTCCTCCCCCTCCTCACTCTCCCATCAGATACTGACACATTCTAGAACGAGTACAAGGCCTTCTCCCTCCTCACAAACCCCTCCCCCAAGGACAACGAATTTTACGGCCTCTCTCCCCGCTCCCAGCTCATCGCCACCTACGCCCTCTGCGGTTTCGGCAACATCGGCTCCCTCGGTATCCAGATCGGTATCCTCAGCCAGCTCGCCCCTTCTCGTGGTGGTGATGTTGCCAAGCTTGCTATCTCGGCTCTCATCTCTGGTGTTCTCGCCACTCTCACCTCTGCCAGTGTCGCTGGTCTCGTCGTCACCAACCAGCTTTCGAGTTTCGGCCAGAACGCTTCCTCATAGTTGGACATGATGATGATGTAAGAGAATGAGGAAAGATGTCTGTAAGAGAAAAATGTTAGAAGGGTCGATGATTATGTCGATATGCCATACTATACTATACTATACTATTTACAAATGCTATATTCAAGACCACGAGATGGTACTTTATAAGCGACATAGGGGTGTCTATAGTCGACGTGGTCATAGTTGATGACATGCATCAAGACTAACAAGAGACTGAGGGTGTGATATAAGTACCCGTGTTCGTGATCTATTTAAATGAAGCTGGTATCAACTATTTATTAACCGTAACTATCATATCCACATATATCCATCCTCATCCTTCATCCCCTAACTATTCTGCTTTACCAACTTTTTAAACTCCTTCGACGTCCTACTACTCGATCCATCACCCCTACTCGACTCCCCATCCTTATCCGACCCCCTCTCCTTTTCTTTCTCCTTCTCCTCCTCCTTCTTCTTCTTCATTTGCTTTATAGCATCCTGCGTCAACTCCTGTCTATCCAGCAGCTCCCACACGTCCTTCTTTCGCGTCTTGCGGTCGCCGATGCTGATGAGCAGACCAGCTGTGATGTTGCAGGTTATGCTCACACAGAGGATCACGGTGGTCAGCGCGAAGGGACGCGTGTGGTAGTCGATGCCCCAGGTACATGCGCCGAGAGATATTTGCAAACACGAGTGGCAGTCGAGGAGGATGACGATGGCGATGAGGTACTTTTGAGGGAATGCGAAGTGGGTGAATGTCTCGTTGTGTTTGTAGAAACTGTGCGACTTGGCCATTTTCTTCTGATGGTGCTGCAGGCTCTTGAACTGAGCAAACGTCAGAGCGGGCATGTCTGAATCGGGGCTGTTGGACTTGGCGCCTTCCAAGTCAACAGTCTCGGGGCTTTCAGGTTGCGGTTGAGGTTGGTTGTCGATCGTGCCGACCGTTCCATCTCTCTCAGGGTTGTAGTCCTGAGCTTCGAGAAGAGCACGAGCCTGATGTCCCGTCAAGTGCGAATGCTCCGGATTCGTAGACACGCCCGGGGGAACACGCTTCTTCTGCAGTCTGTTCCTCGGCTTCTTTCCCTGTTCAGCTCTCTTGATCAATCGCGAGAAGCGCCAGATGAAGAACATGTGGTATGTATCGACGGCTCGGAAGGGCGCGAGACCGTCACCCATGACGGCGAAGAGGGCGACGAGAACACTGTCGATGACGTGGATTGCGTAGACTTGCTTCTCGCCGACGTAGATCCAGCCGATGAGGAAGAGAACCCAAGCGAGACCGAAGAGCGTGATGAGTGTAGCGTAGAGTGTGACGAGGAAACCGAGAGGACGTCTGACGTATTGGCCGAAACCCTTCATGCGACGCTTGAAACGCGCACGGCGAGAGTGCAGCATGTGTCGAACGTGATCATCCAGCTCGGCCTTTTCCTCCGGCGTCCAGCCATCAAGGTTCGTCCCATGTGGAAGCGCCGCGTAGTGCGATTCTGTCAAACGAGAAGTGATAGTGTTGCTTCGCTGCGGAAGACGACGATGGTCTTCTTCTTCTGCTTCTGCTTCGGCTTCTGGAATCGGTGGGATCGCACCGGTCTCTTGTGCTTCCAGTGCAGCTTCGCGACGTCGTTCCTGCTCAACGGCGCCTCGTGCCCAGTCTGCTTGGGGATCGTGTCGGGATAGTGTGTAGGTCGGTCGACGGTTGACCCATTTTCCGAGATCGGGAACGAAGAGGGAGTTTTGGACGTTGGTTAGTGTTGAAAGGGTTTGGACTTCGGGGTCTGCGATTGTTAGATTTGATGGTGTAAATGGCGTGAATGTGAATGTTCTTACCGATGACATCGAGCCAGTCCACGAGTTCCTGTTCGTATTCATCATCGCGGGGATCGTCATCTCGCTGCCCCATAGGCACAGCCATTTGATCCTCGCCAGATTGCCGACGATGCCCAGGCCAGAAGAAGCGACTCGCCCGCCGCAGCCGACCAAGCCCACCCCTCCCATTCGTGTTCTCCTCAGGAAGCGAAGCCGTCGGCGACAAAGGAGCAGACTGATCATCGTTGATCCCTAGCTCAGCCAGACTAGGCCTTCCTCCCTCCTCTGTAAGTCGCGGCATCGCCACCTGGGGAACCCTCCTGGAATGACGAGCAAGGCCATCCGAGACCCTCGCGCGCTCAGGCTGCGAGATGCTCCTCGGTCTCTCATCATCGCTGAACCCATCAAACTGGCTCGTCACACTATGATTCGAATAGACCGACCCGTTTGAATTTCGGCGGATGCGGATACTAGGCTGTCTAGCCTGATCGACCGGCGGTCTTCGTCTCGTCTGCTGTGGATAATTCGACGATTCTTGATACGATGGAAATGCTGAGAGGGATGTCTGCGATGGGAAGCGCGGGAGCGACGATAGCGATGTCTGCGACTGCGCTGAGGGCGCTTGACTCAGCGGGTTGAAGTAATCCGATGCTGTTTCTTCGATCGGGCCTGGACTTCCGGGATCGGGAGGCACGGGACGTGAGGACGAGGGACTCGGAGAGCCGCGATTGTTGTAGTGGCCCGTTGGGTTAAGATGGCCCGTGGGCTGAAGACGGTTATTATTGGAAGCCATGCCCATGAAGATGCATGGTAGAAAGGGGGAGACAGAGGATTAAAAAAAAAAAAGGGAGTCGGGATGAGGTGAGAAAACAAAGTAAAAACTTGTAGTGATACTGAACTGGACGGGTAGAGGCTGGAATTAGTCAGTCGTCACAGCATGAGCGGTTTGGGTTTAGTTTCCAGGCCTTGATTAACCGCTTGTCAGTGAAGATCAGCCATTTTCACTCAAAACAAGAAAAGTTTAGTTGAGCCGTAGCGTATTGTAGGGCACCTCCGTTAATCAGGTCGTGCCGTAGTGGGTCGCCCTACGTCACAAGTTGATGCCGCTATGGCCAGTAATCTCCAGCCCCGATAAAAAGGTTTGACGCCCAGGAGTCAGTTAGTGCCGGGACATCCGCGATATCCATGCTTTGCGCCTCTGTCTGTTTTTGTAAAAAGTAGGCATGTATATCCGCGGGAATATAACAAAGCATTATTCATGATGACTGTGAATATAGTCTGCTGATGCATCAGACGTTTAGTACTGGTACGGAAATAACGTGATTACAGATGAAGAGGCTTCTGTATTCCACCGGCCAACGCCACTAAATTACCACCCGCAATAATTACATCACAGCTTTCTCCAGATAAACACAAGGACAGCCGTTTCATCTACACTGAACCACAGGCTGAGAGGACAGCTTGGCATATACTTTGGAGAGTAAATCTCTTGGCTTGTGAACCCTTGTTTTCGTTAATTTCTAAGCTTATTATTCCTGTGCAGAGACCGTGAGTGCAGGCATCTATCTCCATTTTTGATGAGCCACCCTACATCTGGATGATACATGGACAACTTATCAATGCTGCGCTATTGTTTGAGATTTGGTGGAGAGCGAGTAGATTGTGCTTTTAGTGTTGGGTTCAGACGTGAATTATCAGTATTTTCTTCGCTTGGTTGTACTCGCTGTGTGATTGATGCGTGCCAGACATTACTCGCTCCAAGACAAAATGATGATAGCTACGTAGCACCAAGGAGACTTGCTTTTCTGAGCATCTCGAATCTCGATCGATCAGCATAATCTTTGTTCCAGACTTTTTCGCTCAAACAATTTTCGCCAATTTGGAGTTTAACAACAGAGTAATTATTAATCGTCTTGCCGTGTTCTTATGACAACAATTGGTGGATCCTACGCGACAAACGTACGTGTCTGTCCAGATACAAATCATAGACGCATTCCAGCCTCTATCCCTTAACGAATCATCAACCAATGATAGGGCTTATGGTCTAGGGGTATGATTTTCCCTTCGCATCTTCAGTCTGGCATGATCAGAAGCAAGGTCTCTGGGAAAGGTCCGGGGTTCAATTCCCCGTGAGTCCATCTGATTGCGTTTCTTTTTGCATACTTACAGTATCTGTTACTCTGTTGCTGACGTTCAGACATCTCAAGTTGTTGTTTCGGTGCCGGGAGCTTTGACTACAAACATACTTTTTCACCCAAGCTTGTTCCCAACTCAACCTTCAACCTCCTCTTACCATCACCGCCATCACTTTTCCCTTAAGGCTGACACTCAAATCCTTCAACCACGATCACAACCAACAAAAATAATCACCGCAGACAGCAAAAACCATGGACTCACGGGGAATTGAACCCCGGACCTTTCCCAGAGACCTTGCTTCTGATCATGCCAGACTGAAGATGCGAAGGGAAAATCATACCCCTAGACCATAAGCCCGATGAATGATTACGTAAGATTTCGTTCCCGCGTCGTTGCATAAGGTAGTTATTCACTCGCTGAGGACCGCGGAGTTTTGGTGTTGCACGGACTCCGTGGACTGCCCGAAACCCTCCCGGAACCCCGACAGCTGTCAAAGCCACTCTGCAGATCGAGACCATGAAACAAAACGACCCTTTTGTTTCTGTTGCTGTGGTTTGACGGTAGTCTATTGGTTTCATCGTACTCGTATTGTACATGGCTAAGCCTCTGCGCTAACGACCGAGCAACCTCACCAATGCTTTTGTCAATGGAACACGAGTTCCTGTTCTTGACAAGCTTTGAGTCCGTATTGTATCAGTTTGTTTGGAGAATGGCCTGGGGTGGTTCGATATGATGCGCTGGAACACAAGGCCGCGGGCCGTGGGCGGCCTTTGAGCCAATGCTGCAGCTGCCGAGACATCACTCTGAGGCACAACAGTCAACCCACTCTAAAGCCGGGGAGGGGGAGGTGCCTGTATGCGGGGAGGCCGCCATCGGTAGGCTGAGAAATGCTGGCAATTGTGGGATATGCAGTCATTCGGAAGTATTGCCGATCTGCAACCAGAAGACGGATTCATTGTCGCTGATGGTCATGTGTCTGATGACCGACAGCGGAATTGTCCAATCAACTTCCTGACCAATTGAGTAAACATACCTCTAAAACGTATGCTATAATGTGCTGGCGGCTGCGGATAGCTAGACAAGTTCACCTAGGAATGCGTAGGTGATTCAATAAGGGCTCAATCCCCGACATATACACAAATAACGATCAAAAGTCTACATTCAACAAGTATCAACCTTGTAGAAGATATAAGTGCCATGGCCAGAGGTAGCAATGATATGGTAGGGGTTTTATAGAGAACTCAGTGGTTGTCGCCTGATGGATGTAGCGGACTTGGCCAGTGGCCGCTCAGCACCACAGCAGTGTTGCTGAAAGCTCAAGTGCCATTGAAAAGTACTTGAAGTAATGTTAAATGATCGAGATTACAAAGAGCCGTGAACCGTGTCGGGGGCCGGCCAGGACAGCAGGTCGTTGGGCCGTGTTTTGAGGTGTTTGTAGTGAGGCGCCAGGATTCACCGGGCTTATGTATCAACAGATCAACCAAGAGCAGTCAAGGTCAAAGCTAATGTACCAAAAACAGGGAAATATGTCTGTTGTGCTTTGGAGAGTCAATTAATTCCACACTCTTTGAGAACTTGTGCATGGTCTTCGACTCCTATCAGCTGTCAAGACTCCCGTGAGCTACGTGTGTTCGTGCTGCTCGCCGACCTGTGGCCCTATAAATGGGCTCATATGGACACTGTTACATGTAAATTCAATCTTCAATTCAATCTTGGGCGACTAAATATCCTGTTCTACGATCAAAGCCTGCATTACGTACTTCGTCTTTACTGCTGCAGATTCCCCTCGACCCCAAAACTTCTCACACTCCTACCAGCCTCTTCATGCACAAGCCCATAGCCAATCTTGACATTGGAGCCTTCATGCGCTCCTAGCACGTGTAGATCCGATGCTCTTGAAGCTTCCATGATAGATGATGGCTTCATATCACGCATAGTCCCCTCCTCGCGATAGGCCTGCAGACCTAATAACGCGCCAATTACTGCCAAGAATATACTTGCCGCATATACGCTAAGAAGCTGAGTCATGTTGTAGTGAAAGAAAGTAGCTATCCTCTCACGCCGGCAAGGATAGGCTGTTGAAGGACCTCCCTTGGCAATGCCAGATGGCTTTCCATTGGCGGCCCACGAGACAACCATGAAAGAAGGCTCCTCGAAAATCGAGATGATCATGTCCTCGTAAAGCTTTTGGATGCCGCGGTGAAGATTCTTGACCGGGAGGTAGTTCAACGGCGTGAACAAACGCGTGTATAAAAGATCCGACTTTACTTGGTTATATGGTACCTCCATAGTTCCATTGAGGCACTGCCTCAACCTAGAGCCAATAGAATGGTAAGCTGCTGTCCGGCGGTACTTTTTGGCGTCATTGGGGAATATGTAGTTGTCGTCAGGGATAGCACGTGTTCGGTCTTTTAGTCTCTTGTCAGGGTCCTCGTTGGGTATATAAGTTGTATCAACGACCTTTCTCAGGTATTCCCGCCGCTTGATTTCAACGAGTTTGTCACCACGTGTGTAGTTGAACTGGACGGTATAGTTGACTTCGTAATGCTCACACCCAATGATAACAGGTGTATAGGCCTTCTTCCATGCCTCGGCGCCTGGTATATATGGCTGAGGGACCGAAAGATCATCGACGGTCGCGTACCCAATCCACATAATAGGCTCTGTTCTAAAGGCTCCAAAGTTGTCCGGGTACGGAGGACGGAGAGTCGGTCTCCCCCCAGGATAAGACACCATTTGGGGATCAGTATACTCGCCTCGGTCGTTGACGGCGTAGTACGTCAGGTTACCCGTTGGCGTCACCACAGAGGTGTTGAATGGTACTGTAGCATTCCCGAGCTTCTCGACCTCAGAATTTACTCCATAGGCTAGCTCCTTACACTTATAGCCAGGAGCAAGAAAGTTGATGACATAGGAACAGTTCCATCCCACTCCGCAAATCTCAACCGTTGCTTCCTTGCGGATTATGGATTCGCTCATAAGTGTCGATTTCGTCCTGATGAACATGTCATACTGCCGGCTAGGGCCATGGTAGTAGTCAAAACCATCTGGATTAGAGTCTGAAGGGCTCTCACCCAGGGGAATAGTCGAATTCCACAATGACATCGAGGTCACGGACTGGTCGTTTATCTTCAGAGGGTTGCGCCAATATATGTTCTCCTCGTTTCCAAAATTCAAAGTTCGAACAGACGGGCACGAGGTTATTTCTTCAAAAAACCCAAAGACAACCGAGAGAGTTTCAGAGGTCAATATGACAACAAGAGGAGTGACCCAGCAGTAAATGGCAAGCAGGGTACCGACCCTACTCTTGCGGATAGAGCTCCAGGTAAAGAGAGAGAATATGTCCGAATTGGCAGTGAAAATAGAATTAATTGTCTCAATACGGGCTGTTTTAAAACGGACCACTCTCCACGCTCTTTGGTGAAAAGCAATGGTGACAGCTGTGCCGAGACTGGCTTTAGCACAGAATGCGATGGCGGTTCCATAGCGTAGCATCAAGGATTGGTTGATAGCTTCTCTGCCGTTGAGATGAAGGTAGAACAGGTGATGGCCAACAGCGAAGAGAGTGCCAACGAGGACCAAAAGAAACATGTTCTAGGGCTTACGTCTGTACGCGTTCCAAAACTTCCAGAAGTTGTTGCTGCTGCGCTTGGCCAAGGCAAGTTCAGGGAGTTTTCTGCCATATTTTCCCGGCTCAGCCTCACACCTGACAAAACTCGAGCTCCGAGATGTTTGAGTTTCGCGGTGTTCGTCCGGGCGCAAAAGCATGATGTCGTCGGTGGCGGCGATCGACCTTTCATCTCGTTCACCATCATTCTCGACGTAGGATGGCAGGGGTCTAGGTGGCGGAAACATTTTGTCGCGTACACGAGAGCTGGTGCGGTATTGGAAAAGATCAAATGGACTCTAGCAGCGTAGGAGTTGGAGGTTATTGCAAGAATCAAGTTTCGGTTTGAGAAGTAGGCTGCTGGTACCTATGCAGCTTATGGTAGGCTTCGCGCTGTGGCTGGAGTGAGCACTGATACCTAGGCTGATTGAAAACAATACACGCCAATCATGGCCTGATATCTGTGCAGTGTGATACACGTATGCATAACAACAACCAAGTGTAGCATCTGCTTATGCCAAGCAACGGATGTGCTAGGACCAACGAAGATGACATAGCCACCTATACTCAGTGACAAAAGAGTTAAGCTCTCCAGGCGCATAGATAGAATTCAACGCATTATGGCTCTAGAGTCTAGACTGCTACCATTGAAGGTGAGAAGGAACAGCTCTCAATCTGTGAATAAACAGGAGGGTTATGAATCCCGCATTTTGTGTAACTTAGCTAAACTCAGCAGCAACATCATCATAAGCCCTCTTCAACAACACAAGCAACTCATCCATCTCATCCTCCGTAATCGTCAACGGCGGTGAAACAATAACATGATCACCCTCTTTGCCATCCGCAGTCCCAGAGCCAGGATAAACAGCCAAACCCCACTGAAAAGCCCTCTCCTGGACCTTGACGCCAAACCTCACCTTGCTATCAAAGGGTGTCTTGGTCTTCTTATCCTTCACAAACTCGATACCCCAAAACAACCCCCTTCCTCTAATGTCCCCAACAAACTCCAGATCGTGAAAGATTTCGACAAGGGACTTGTACAATCGTGCTCCAAGGGTAGCAGCACGAGCTACCAAGTTATCTCGACGGATGATCTTCTGAATCGCTAGTGCAGCTGCGCAACTCACGGGGTGAGCTTGATACGTATGTCCATGGTTGAAGCTCGCTGTTCCCTTCTTCAACGTCTCGATGATCTTTCTGTGCACCAAAGTGGCAGCGATAGGAGCATATCCGCCTCCGAGACCTTTGCCCGTTGTGACGATATCAGGACGAACGTCGCCGTCTTGCTCAAAGGCGAAGAATGTTCCACATCGACCGACTCCACACATGACTTCGTCGAGGATAAGAAGAATACCATACTTTCGACAAACTTTTCCAACGCCTTCGAAGTATCCAGCTGGAGGAGAGATACAACCTGCTGTTGCGCCACCAACTGTCTCTGCAACGAAAGCCATGATGGTGTCTGGACCGACAGCCTGGAACTCTGCCTCGAGTTCGTCGACTAATCTCTGAGCGTACTCTTGTTCCGTTTCGTCGTCTTTTCGAACTCGGTATTCATACGCTGGACTGACGTAGCTCACATTATCGAGAAGAATGGCACCCTCATACGGCGCCCTTCTCGCCACGAAACTGCCCACACTCATAGCGCCAATAGTGTTCCCATGATAAGCCTGCCTTCTCGAAACAAACTTGGTTCGCTGCGGCTGTCCATTCTCAACATGATACTGCCTCGCAAGCTTCATTGCCGAATCCATAGCCTCACTACCCGAGCCCACAAAGTACGCTCTCGTCAAGTCAAAAGGTTCTCCTTCAAGGATATAGTCTGCGAGATTCTCTGCACTGTTGGTTGTGTAGGCCATGGTGTGCACGTATGATACACTCGACATCTGCTCGATCATTGCATCGCGGACTTCAGTGTTTCCATGGCCGATGATGGCAACTGCAGCGCCTGCGCAGCCATCGAGGATCTTGCGGCCGGAAGAGAGTGTGATCCAGACGCCTGATGCGGATGTTACGGTTTCTGGGCGGGTGAGGAGGGAGCGGTGCATGAGATGGGGTTCTGAGGCCGAGGAGAGTTGAAGGTCGCCCATTGTGTCTTGTAAGAAGTTGTTCTTTTGAATACCTAGATGCAGAGATTGAAAAGAAGAATCTGGATAGGCGACTGAATGAGTTTATAAAGGAGGGAATGATATTCTGTCGGTTCTTATCAAGTGTGAGGTGGAGCTGAAGCCACTCGGCTTAGAAAAGAAGATTCGGGTCTGGATACTCTTTCGGGTTTCGAGGAGATGCGAACGAATGGTATAACAGTCTTCAACACTGAAACTATCTACTCACCAAGATAGGCAACAAGGTCATTCAAAGAAGATATTGACTTTGGGATTAAACGAAGACAAATCTACGCTACATTCTCATCTCCCATATTATCCATACTTGTCGACAAAAGATGCGGATCATCACAAAACGACAACAACCTCCACCAATCCTCACCCACAAACTCACTCCCACTAGTCTCCTCCAGAAACCCAAGTCCTTCCGTCTCCATCCCCTGCTCAGTATCGCCCGCCACCAGCTGACGCAACTTAGACCCATCATCGGCCGATACCAACCCCGCAGGCCTATCAAACGTCTGTCTTGGCATCCCCTGCAACGGCGCAAGATGAATAGAATCCTCCAACTCTGGATAATCATACCTCGACTTCTTAACCCTCCGCCCCTCACTAACCCTGGTCATGATACTCTTCGCCGTGTTAAGAACATCAATCCACTCCTCCGCCAATTTCCAAACCTTTCCTATCCTTACTAATACAGCCATAGTTCTTTCAGCTTGAGCGTCTGCGTCAGAGGTTTGACTTGGCGTGAAGCCCATGAAGTTTGGGAATGCTGCGCCGTATATACTCCAGAGAGTGGAGGAGAAGGCGCATAGGCCAGAGAAGGGGGTGCGGAGGGGACAGCCGACGTGTTCGAGATCGGAGAGGAGAGAGGATATTTGGGATGCTGCGTCGTAGAGATCGAAGACGTTTTGAAGCCAGAATGAATCAGGACCTCGAGCTTTGAGGAGTGGTGGTTCGATGGGGCCACGGGGTTTGACTTCGTCTACTGGACTGAAGGGAATGAATTCTCGGCAGAGGAAGAGCAAGCTACTACTGATAAGTATTGTACTCCAAGTTGAGGGTGTAGGGCTTACCTGACGTAGTAGACCAAGTTGATGTACCCAAACCTCTCAGCCTGTCCTCGCTGAGCATGCACTGACACTTTAGTAGCAGGATACTTCATCAGGGCATCCTGAGACTCTCGCCACTTGATCAAGTCCTGCTTCATCTTACTCCAATCCGAAGTCTCATTGAACGGACACTGCTCTGGTTCCGTCATACCAGGCTGTCTTCTCCCGCCCTCAGCAATCCACGTATGAACTCTCGACCAGATACGTAAACCTTGAATGAGAAGAACAAGGTGATCATCCGGCCCGTAGACTTTCAAACTGTCATCTATCGGTGCTGCTTGAGGACTCTGCCCAAAGAGAAATTGTGTGTCATTCACGGGTAGGGAGAAGTGCATGTCTCCGTCAGGGAACATAGCCTGTCGTCTTTTGCCGCAGCTTAGCAGCCTGTCCATCTTGAAGCAAGTCCACAATGTTCTCTTCTCAAGCTCTGACAGAGTTTCTCTTTTACCACAGCTTGCGAAACCAGTGCTGAGCAGCCCTTGCGCCATTCTCGTTGCAATACCGCAGTGCATCCAAGCATTAAAGCCATCTCCATCACCCCAGTTGCAGAGCGACAGAATGAGGAATGTCTGAATGACAGCTAGGCTCGGACCGCTCGTAACTCTCTTCTGCACCTCGCTGGCTATAAAAAGGATGTTCTTGTTGTTGATATCTGCGGTGTAAGATTCCGAGTATCGATGTGACACTGCAACAATGACGAGAAGTCGAAGTTTCTGAACTACACTGAGCTCATCTTGTCGATACTCAAGATCATCCGGATGAAGAAAGCCAAACTCAGGAAACTGAGCCCGGAACAAGTTGATAGCAGATATTACTTGCGCTCGCGACGTCTGTTCAAAGACTTGATTAACATCCTGCCAAACATCCCCCGAGACATCGGTTCGTGATTGATCAACACTCAGGCGCTGTCTCTTAGCAGGCCTCTTAGACCCCGAGCTCTGACCCAATACAGGACCACTCAGGACACAAGTCTCAGTACAACCACTCTTTATGCAGCCTGCACAAGGGGGCTGGTCATTATGTCTGCATTTGACTTTCGATCTTCTATAGATAGTGTCAGACGCTGTCTTAGGTCTCAGAAGAGCGGTATTACCTGCATCTACAACCGCGTTAGAACGGACATATTAAATTCAAGATGTGGTTAGTTACCTCTCACACGCAATTGTCGTTCTCATCGTTTCTGTTTCCGATTCGCGTTTCAATCGATATGAGTCTGGGATAATTCAGGGCGGGGCTTCGGGTTTGTTTTGGTGAGGTTGGTTTCGGGTCTAAAGCCGATTCGGGTTTCGCCGAAGAAATCTCGGGTCTAGCTCACGTGCATAAGTGAAATGTAAAGATGAAGGGATCTATCTCAACGAACGGCGAGAAGCAGAAATGGCTGGTCAAATCGATCCAAGGGACCGGGAAAGGTATAATAGTTGTAAGGCGATATCTGTAAAATCCGTCCCCGGAATATCGACTCGCGTCATTCCAAGCTGTATGTATGATCTTCCTATAACATTAGACAAATAATAAGCTGTGATCGATCAATCAATTGGATTCTTAATAACTACGCTTAGATTATCACGGGAAATTCTTTAACCATTCCATCTGATTTGGATTTACTTGGAATAATTTCCACACTAATAGCCCAATCGTCCCGGCCTATTTCTTCAACCAATTCCACAACAAGATCTTGCAAGTGACTGAAAACTGCTGCCGCGAGATAAACGACTATGGTGGCGAAAGCTGCAACCTAGCTTTCCCCCCAAGACCAATCTCTAGAAGTAGTAGCCCTTAAGTGGTTGACTGCGCTTGGATCCTGATCCAGCGGTCTTGACGGAGAGAGACCAGAAGACTGTACTCTTCGTCGGGTTCAGAGGGCGCCGAACCACCCCGGTTCCACTGGCGGCACCGATGGACCGAATGATGTGATAGCTCTATCCCAGCCTTACGGTTCTTGGCGTTTTAATTGGTTTCCTCGTAACTGTACGGTTAATCGGCTTACGACGGCAGTCTTGAAACGCCAAGACGAAACAAAGAATGGTTCCATCCAAAGTGTAATAGTCGTCAGGGGTAGCCCCATCATTTGAAACGATTTCAACAGACAGGCCCAGCTTGTCGGCTTCCGGCCGGGACCCGAGTTTCATGATTGGCCGTTCTAGCCGTCACAGCACTAGACTTGTCTTCTGGTAAGAGACATACAGTCTGGTGATACTGTCACTCGTATAGATCGGTTAATTCGGATCTCGACTATGAGGAAGTACGGCATCGCTTGCAGAAACTTCAAAACAAGTTAAGTCTGGTGTTGTCGCTTATGTTTGACCACTCTTCAAATTACGAGATGAGCACAAGAGCATGGGATTTAGGCAAATGGAGTATTAGCGTAGATGAACATAGTCGAGATGAGAGCTATATAAAGCTTGGCATGTCTATCACAAATTGTTATCATCAACCACTCAACTTCTATTCTTTATCTACTTGAGCTTTGCTTGACGCAATATCTTCAAGTTTCTCTAATTAATACTAGGCCAGTCCTACTTAATCTGCTTTACTTCTCTCTTTACCTGCTGGTCAGAACTCGTTCACCTCTTTAATATTTTTTTCATCCTTCAAGATGCATTTCTCCAACGTTATCATCTCCACTCTTGCCGCTCAGGCCCTTGCCCAGGACAACCGTGTCCCACGCGCCCGCATCGGACAAGTTGCTGTAAGTGACTCTTTACAATCTTGTTAGTGTCTAGCTGATAGCCCGCAAGGCCCTGGTAGCCGCTGCCGCTCTTCCAGTCAGAGCACTTCCCGTCTTTGATGCTACCCTTGAGGCGCGAGATGTAAGTTCCTCCACTTTTCTCTACCTGTTCATCAACTAACAAGGACAGCCCCATCATGCGGGTGCCAAGGCCAAGGTCAAGGCGGTCGAGGGATGCAAGACCAAGCGAGACGAGGAAGACGAAGACGAAGAAGCCATCGAGGGACTCGTCGCCCGCCATCACCAAGGAGCCCACGGAAAGGCTACTGCTGAGGCTACCAATAACTGCAACAAGAATGGCAAGCGAGACGAACAACTTGAAGCGCGAGACGTCGAGGAAGATGAAGATGAAGATGAAGAAGAAGACACCCATGAGCTTACCACCAGGGATGTCGAGGAAGACGAAGCTAGCGAGCTTGAAGCCCGAGCTGCAAAGAAGGGCAAGAAAGGCAAGAAGGGTAAGAAGGGTAAGAAGGGAAAGAAGGGCAAGAAGGGCAAGAAGGGAAAGAAGGGTAAGAAGGGTGGCAAGAAGGGCAAGAAGGCTGGTAAGAACGCCAACGCTGGCACTACCAACGGAGCAGCCAAAACTGGCACCAACGACAATAACAACGCCAACGCTGGTACTACGAGCGGAACAGCTAAGACCGGTACCACAGCCAACAAGAACGCCAACACCAACACTGGTACTACCAATGGAGCAGCTAAAACTGGTACCGACGCCGACACGAACACCAACAGCAATACCCAAGCCAAGACTGGTACTACCGCTTAAGTGTGCACCTGAGACCAGGCAAGGGCAGGGTAATAGTTACTAGGGGCTCTAAGGCTGTTAGTCTCTACGGTACCCCCGATATAAACCATTGCCTAGGAAGCTTCCACAAGGAGAAATTCACCTACCTCACCCCGAGGAGTTGGGCCCTACAGTTCGTTAGCGCAGGTAGCTAATACTAATACAACACTATTCACTTCGTACTGGTTGAGATTTGGTCAGGGTTGAGATGGATAAGAACATGGCCGTGAAAAGCCGGAAATTGTTGTGAAAACTATCGATAATCTCTTAATTTGTTTAACGACGTCGGGCTCAGTGGAGTGAACAATCATCACTTACAATCTCCGTTAATTCCAGTCAAAGACAACAAACGAGGAAAACGCCCACATCCTTCAAGAGTCTACCAGTATTCGTCGAGATAGATAAAACTTTTAAAGTTGCATCCTAAGCCTCCTTTGGCATCGCACGTCATGAGACAGCTCTTTTCGTCGACTAGTGCCCCAACTTTATTTAAACATCAAGCGAAAACCTCTCCGATAATGGACGGATAGCGGTTTGGACTATCTATTGGTCTCTGGGCTTAGCGCTGACAGGGACTGAGATATGCATCTGACCCCAGCCCTTCCCAAAAGGTCAGGGCTGAGAATTGCCAAGAGCCAGTGGCCTTAGAGCATGATGGAAGCTGAAATAACTCGTTCAAATACTGACCTGTAACAATTGGGATACTCTTCTGTTTTTCAAAAGTAAAAGATCAGTCGCATAAGTTTAAATGCTATATATGCTTCTTTAACCAAGTTATTGGTTGGATTCTTATCTGATGGCTTGGTTCACATGTTGAACAACGTCAAGGGAATACCTAACGTACATTAGTATTCTTTAACTAGTTATTTGTGAAAACAGCCTAATAAGATTCTCTACATATAACCTTGAATTAGTTCCTCTATTTTAGACCAGGTGCCTCGACTATCTGCTACGCCTTCCAAGACTTTGGCTATTTCACTCCAACTTTCGCACATCGCACTCTACCACGACAATATAGTACCCCTTAGGTACGGAATAGGCGGAGAAATACATTCTGATAAGTTAGTTGACATCCCATGGCTTTCATCAAAGCAAAAAGTAGCTAACTACTCCCAGGATTTGGCTTTGCAGTCCACAATACTTCAAGTGCTCAGATCATCATGAATTCATTCGGCAGCTATAATCATGGAGCTGCAAGCACCACAAGCCCTTCTCGACGATCGTATCGGAAGTGGATTGGCCTTCTTGCCATTCTGAGCGTTGTCCAAGCTCAAGGGCCGATTCCCTCTCAGGAGGTAACTTATCTCGAATGTGGAGGGCCCAACGTGACAATTCCCTACTGTCTTCGATGTGCTGAATGTGTGATGGAATGCGGTGGCCCTGACGTGGTAGTTCCGTGGTGTCTTCCATGTCAGGATGAGTGCGTTAGCCCCCCAGGACCAGGAACCCTTCCGCGCAAGCGTCTAGGAGAGGATGGGAAACCATTTATCGTGGGTCAGTGGCAACTCGATACTGCTCTAGCTGAGTCTACAGACAGGGAGATGGTCTGGGCAGGCGAAGTCGAATGGAATGTGGCCCCAAAGAAGGGGAGGGAGAACTCGGCTGCTTTGTGCTGGGGAGTCGAAGCCGAAGATGGTAGTGGCAAGTTGGTATATCAATGTGTGAATGCAGGACTGTGATAATGGTCGCGGGAGCTGTAAATAAGAGATATAGCAAGTGCAAGAAGAGACTACATGGTTATTTCGTATATCAAGTATTGTCGGAATCACTGACATGATCAACCTGGAAAGAGTTGCAATAATTATAAACATCTTATATTTCTATACAACCTGGTCTTGTGGATATCGCGTAAGCTGAAAAGCTTCTGCTGGGTAATTATATAGGTAGCTGGTATATTGCCTGAACTGGGTTTGCAAGAGTGTTATTTTGAGTTGCTAGACCTGACAGCTGATGCTTGCATCACGCGCCTCACGCGTCAGCCGTATGATCAAGAACACCCTTACCCAAACGTTCAATGATGAGAAATTTGAGCACCCAGTTTCGATAAGAGGTAGGCTTGAAAGAGGCCCCTGGGACCAGCTACGTTTAACTGAAGCAACCTCGGGTTCAGCTCACGTGCCATAAGGGATGCGCGTATAATTCAATCGTGATGTTTTCCTTAATTCCTCACATATAGGATTCAATGGTCCGAAGACTCGGAAGCGATCTTATATACACTTATCAGATCCATTTCTATGCGCGGATTCGGATGAACCTTGCTTGTGTCAGATTAAGGATGAACCAAGGCTGGAACATGAAACAGACCAGCAGCAGCACCACCAAAAGAGTACAGTAGCCTTAGGGAGCAAGAAAATACCAGACCTTAATAAGATGTCAAAATAAACTCAGCAAAAGGTATTCTAAACTTAGGACAGATATCCTAAATCTATACTGTATTCCTAAGTCTTTTTTATCATTTAGGATCAAGGCCCTGGGTTTTCTTTCCTCCCCTAGAGTAAGTAGACTGGCGCTAACGGCAGGTTCCGTGCGATTTTGCTAAATGATCATGGCCTGAAACAAATAATGTTTTGCCGGAGATGAATTGCAAGAACACGAGCTTCAATGCCAGCTCTTGAAGCAGCTCCAGGACAAATGAGCCTGCGGGTAAGAATTTCCATTGAACGAATTCGCATCAGCTCGGGTGAAAACGAAATTCGATCGATGGTACTTTTTAAGCATAACTTAGGTAAACTCAAAGACTATTAAAGTATCTTCTCGAAGTTTTAATATAAGGTTCGCCGATGATAATCCCAAAGATCTGGTCAACGACAAGGGATAACTAAACGGGTGTCACCAAGATGTCGAGAACTGCCCTATTCGGCGCGATGACATGCCATTTCGGGGATGAACCACATTAGAAGACTGATAACCCGGAAGAGCCTAAGAGCACAGACACAAAAGCCCTATCCTTGAACAACCCGAGAATTATGGATCAGCTTCTCGCGATGGAGACTCTATTGTTTCCGTATTATTATCCCGCCAATTAGGCTCTTTCACCATCTCGTAATGATCGATTCTATATAACTTAAGCTTAGAACGTGTAAGTTGAAGCCCAGCAAGCATCTCTGGTAGACATTCGTTTTTCTGTTCCTTCGTTTCTTTCCAACCTGACACTCGTTTAACAAACTCACATTCTTTTTCTTCACCCGCCCACTGGCCAACATGCGTTTCTCTTCCGCCGCTGGCCTCATGGCCCTCGCTACGTCGACCGTAGCCCACCCTAACTCCGCCACCTCCGATCTCGACGGCTCCGTCTGGAAGGCTCTCACACCTCTCAAGTCGCGCTCATGGACCTCTATCCCCCGGAACCGTCCCACCAAGCGTCAATCCGGCTGGAACCCGCCCTCCGATCTCGCCACACCCCTCAAAGAAGTCTGGGACCACGAAGTCAAGACCTACAGCGATGCGCTCGGCTTCAAGAACTACGGCTGGGACCAAGTCATCGCTGGAAAGGGCCAGCTGAACGTCTGCGTTCGCTGGGAGTCTAGCGCTTCTGTGACTGCTGAGCAACGCACCAAGGTTGCTGCTGCTCTTCAGGACTCGTATAGTGCTTGGATGAAGTGGGTTTCCGGCTATGATAACTTTCCCTACGAGGAAGTCAAGATCAATGTCGTTGGATGGGCTGTCAAGAACAAGAGTCTTCTCCAGGGCTCTACTGAAGGCCTCGATATCTACACTGACACTGACGGCGACGGCATTCCTCAGTGTTCCGAGAAGTGCGGCCGTTTCTTCCACCAGGACGGTGACTACAGCAGCTGCCCCGGAGGCGCTGAGCGACACTACGATAACTCCCTCTGGCTGACTGACGGTATGCAGGGCGGAGCTGGTGGTGACTGGGGGCAGCGTGTTGGAAGGGAGTACTTTATGGATCTCCTTGGTCAAAAGGACATTCATATTCTTGAGCACGAGATCGGTCATACCTTTGCCCTTGACGATTTCTACGACTGGACTCCCACCGGGCAGACCAACTTCATCATGCTTGCTGGTTCATCCACCAAGGTCACTGACTTCGACGGCTGGATGTTGCGAAACTGGTGGTACGAACTTTCTCGTGAGCGCGGCTGGCAATCTACTGCCTCTAGCTCTGCCTCAAAGGGTACTTCGTCTGAGAAGGCTGTTACTCCGGTCTCATCCAAGGCTGCTAGCACCAAGACTGCTGTTGCTCAGCCTACTGCTACCACTGTCAAGCAGGCTGCCACCCAGATTGCCGCTAAGCCTGCTAAGGACAACTCCTCAAGCGTTACTGCAGCTGCTTATGCCCAGTGCGGTGGCGGTGCTGGTTATACCGGCCCTACCAAGTGCGCTTCTGGTTTGAAGTGCACCAAGCACAGTGAGTGGTACTCTCAGTGCCTCTAAACTCTCTGATGCGCACATAATCTGAGCTTGATGCTTGGAACTTATTTGTATATACTAAGTCATTAGAAAGGAATACCTGAGTATTATAAGATATAATTTACTACATATCAATATAAGTCCCACCGTTATTCGGAGGCACAAAACTGGTCTTGCTTTGTTTCTTGTGATGAGACTAGGTTATCCCATGGGAGTTTTATCAGATGTCAGAAGTCTAGCTCCCTGAGAAGCCACCTAAGATCCTTGCATAATGCGCTGATCCCTGGTTTCAATCGCCTCGACGCCACTTTTTTCAGAGAACCGGACATCTTCTTCATGGACAATCTTGACATCACCAAAGATCTCATCGATCTCTTCCAGTGATTTGCCTGCAATTTGTTAGTTGGTGGAATTAAAATCTGAAGCGCTGACGTACCTCGTGTCTCAGGGTATACAAAGAAGAAGATGACAGCACAAAGCGCGTTGGTGAGGACGAACAGGATCTAGAAAATTGTTAGAATATGAAAGCTCAGAGTGATTCAGGCTCAACTGACGTAGTACTTCCAGCCCACGGCTGCTAAAGCGATGGGCGAGCATTGCGTGATGATCAAACTGATGGAATAGTGAACCACCTGTACGATAGCGTTGGCTTTGGCTCGTAGCTCAGTAGTAAAAACCTCAGGCCTGCTACGATCAGTACAAACGTCAATACCTCTAGGTGCTTGAGACTTACGGAATGATCCAAGTCATCGGCCCAAGAAGAGCAGAGTAATTCGCCGAAACAGCAAAAATACACGCAATCAAACCCCTCTGCGCCGCAGCATTGGTCGACATACCAGGGATAGCAGGGAATTCAGCAGCCAGGATCGTAATGATCAAGTAGCATAGCGACAATAGCGACGAGCTGATGACCAGAATTTTCTTTCTTCCGATCTTGTCGACAAAGAACAAGGACAGGAAACAAGCGACTGGCCCAACAGAACCGTAAAGACCACTGACGAGAAGTTGGCGATCCTCGCTAAACTGTAGTGTCGCGTAGATAGCAGTCTGGTAGTACTGTACGAAGGAAATGCCAGATAGCATTGCAGCTGCCCAGACGAACATACCGACAAAGAGACGTTTTCGGAACGCAGGGGTCTTGGCTAGTTGAGCCCATGAAAGCCTTCCTTGAGCTTGCAGTTCTTCGGAGATGTTGACCTGGATGACAGTGAACTCGGTTCGGCACCAATCGTCATTTGTTCCGTCGTAGTGATACGCCCTGAAAGCCTTCTCAGCTTCATCATGACGGCCCTTGAGGCAAAGCCAACGGGGCGATTCACTGAGAAACAAAACACCAACACCGAGGATAAGAGCAGGAATACTTTGAATCGCAAAGCCAAGGCGCCATTGATTCGCATTATGCCACTTCCCCTCCGCAACGCCGATCCACAGCGCGACGAAAAATCCCCATGCTGTCATCATCTGATTCACAGCCGTGACTCTGGCACGTTCATGAGTCTTCGCGATTTCAGCTCCAAACACGGGAGATACTCCTGTGATGGTACCAACGGCAAAACCGACGAGGAGTCGCCCGATGATGAGCATCGCAACGTGAGCGGCGCCAGCCATGATCGCACCGCCGATGACGCCCCAGATGCAGCCGAAAGCAATGGCCTTGCGACGACCGAGTTTATCACTGGTGATGCCGACTGAGGCACTGCCTAGCCATGCTCCTGCTTGGTACATGGACACAATAGCTCCTCGAAGGGGAGGGTCAGGTTTGCCGAAGTACGTGAGGAATGAACTCAGCGCCAAGCTGGGCGTGATGATACCCGAGTCACTGAATCCGTCAACATGATTCTATTGACTGGTAAAGGGTATTTACTTACAATCCATAGAGGAACCCTCCTATCCCAAGGAATATGGAAGTCAAAAAGGGCTTGCTAAGCCAAGCGTCACTCTTCATTTTTGCAGACCGCTCAGAGTTACTCAGAGACAATAATGATTCAATCGATGTCCTCAGTACATTCTTCCCAAAGCGATGCAATGCAGCCTCTTTATCTAAACTCGGGGTAAAATTAACCGAAAAACAAGGATGTCGGAGTGTCCCACCAATCTAGCCAAGGCAAGAAAACTTGTACCATCTAACCGAAGTGACAGAAAGTCTCAAGCAAACCCTGCATCAAGTTTCATAGTTCTTAGACCAGTTTATTCTGACATCCTATCCCAATATCAGCAGTTTTCTTACTCCCCCACAGTCTCTAGCTCAGTGGAGACCTCCCGGGTTTAAAACATCTCGGCATAACCGGTTGTAGTTTAGAACGCGGGGTTGGGAACAACATGACATCTCGCCTCGAGAAGTCAGAGTCATTAGGGCATCCTTTAATGCCTTTAGTATGAGTCGTTGACGCGGGGGTGGCTTATCCAGTCTTTTGGGTTCGGCAGTTGAGGGTGGCAGTTGAGGTTGTTTCGGTTGTATGTATGCGTGCGTGGTTTCGGCTTCTTTTATTACCGGATGATAGCCGACTGACAAGTGACATACATCTCGCTTCCAGACACAGATCACCTTCGCCGGTTTGCCAAAGCTGTGCCTCTTTTAGTCCTGGCAAGGTTCTGTGAGACTTAACCTGAGTGAGTACCGACAAAATGGTGGTAAAACTCATTCTCTACGCTGTCGTCGCGTTGGGCCTGACATATCTCGCCCTCATATTCCCAAGGGTAAGCATAATCCACCAATGACAACCGTCCCTTTACCAATACCAACACTCACAACTACAGCTCCAACAAGAATGGAAGCTCTACTCCCACCGCTCCCAGCTCCCTCCAGGCCCCAGAACCATCAGAACAGGTATCCGCAAACCATGGCTCTGGTTCCAAGAACTCAGCCAGCAATACGGCGACGTCATCTATCTCCAACTCGGCCCAACACCAACCATAATTCTCGGTTCAGCCCAAGCAGCCTGGGATCTTCTCGAGAAGCGCGGCGCCGTATTTTCCTCGCGCCCACGATTCATCATGGGCGGCGAGTTACTGTCTGGTGGAATGAGAGGTTTAATGGCGCCGTATTCTTCGTATTGGAGACGGTGGAGAAAGTTGCTCCATAGTGGGTTCATGCAGAGGCAGAGTGAGACGTACAGACCGATTCAGAGCCTTGAGTCCAAGGTCCTGATGTTTGATCTTTTGAAGAGACCTGCTGATTTTAGGATGCATTTGGAAAGGTATGCTGCGTCGGTTATCGTTACTGTTACTTATGGGCGACGGGTTGAGGATGTGAGGAGTGATATTGTGGTGAAACGTAATGCTGAGGCCATGGAGCGTCTGACTATGGTCAAGTGAGTCTGCATCTATTCTAAACCTAGTCTAAAGCTGACAGTGTTTTAGCATTCCTGGAAAGTACGCCGTCGAACGCTATCCTGCACTCAAGTATCTCCCTAGCTTCCTGGTCCCGTGGAAGAAGGAAGTTCTTCAGCAACGTCAGAAAGATATCCAACTCTATACAGAACTAATGGACGAGGTTCGTGAGAAGGTCGCCAAAGGCACTGCACCAACCTGTTTCGCAAAGCATCTTCTTGAAGAGCAAGAGAGCTTGGGTATGAGTGACTTAGAAATTGCTTATACGGCTGGATCACCTTTTGGTGCTGGCGTTGAGACCGTAAGTCTACTCTTTCGTCACAAAGGACTTCATGACTGACATTTGACAGTCCGCGGGCTCACTCGCAAGCTTCCTTCTCGCTTGTGTAAAGTTTGGACCTCAGTTCATCCCCAAGGCTCAAGAAGAGCTGGACAGAGTAGTCGGAAGTGATAGACTCCCGTCATTCGACGATCTGCCAAAGCTGGAATACGTCAGAGCTATCGCATCCGAGACCCTCCGATGGAGACCTGTTGCTGTACTAGGAGGTACACCTCATGCTAGTACTTCGGATCACGTCTACAAGGGCATGTTTATTCCCAAGGGAAGCACCATCATAGCACCGCTTTGGACCCGTAAGTAGCGCATTCATCGATTGTTTGACAATGGCTGATGTCGTCAGTTCATCTCAACGAAGCCGACTTCCCTGAGCCTCACGAGTTCAGACCAGAGCGCTTCATAGAGAAGCGAGAGTACCCCGGTACACTTGGCCATAGTGCCTTTGGCTGGGGCCGACGAATCTGTCCAGGCATGCACCTCGGAGCTGCGTCAGTCACGCTCAACATCGCGCGCATCCTATGGGGATTTGAGGTCAACCCTGAGAAGGATGAGAAGGGACGAGACATTGATGTTGATATGTAAGTTGAAGACGTAACCATGAAGTAGATTTGTTGCTAATATTGTGTAGCTTTGCTTACTCGGAGGGCTTCAACTCGAGTCCATTGCCGTTCCCCTGCTCAATCACACCTCGATCGGTTAAACATGCTCAGGTCATTGAGAGTGAGCATGACAGTGCTTTAGAAGATTTGGTGGAGTACACTGCTATTACGAGCAAGGTGTCCTGATGTAAAAAAAAGGCAAAGGGGAGCATATGCACAGCAAGAAATAAGAAACGAACGTGATAAGCTTTTGTTATTACTCCTCATGATGCCTCTCTAATGAGCCTCGTGGACTAAACTATTCACTAACCTGAATGAGCTTCTCCAACGACTGAACAGCCGCAACTGTATACTCATTCATATCCGTATTCTCCCCCTCAAGCCCATCAAATACCTCCACCGACAACCAACTCCTAAACCCCGTCTTCATCACAGCATGCAGCATATCCTGAACAGGCAAATACCCCCCATCACACGGCAACGGCCTATAATCATGACTCCACCTCGCTCTAGGTCTGCTTCCCTTTTCATCTTTCTTATCCTCGATAGGAGGATCCATCTTGTACGCATCTGAGATCTGAAGGAGATAAATCTTATCTGCCGGCACAGTGGCAGCTAGTTCTTCAAGGCTCTTGTGCCAGCGACTTTTGCGCTCCTCATGGCTGTTTGCTTTGATGAGACCGTCCTTGGTAGTTGGATCTCCCCACTCGAGACCGGCAGTTTGGAAGGTGTCTAGACAGAGACCGATATTAGGTCTGTTAGCCTTTTGGACGATTTGCCAGACTGTTTTCCAGGTTGGGGCGTGGGTGGCCCAGCACCAGTTTTCGTAAGCGATACTGAAGTCTTTTTCGGCGAGAAGATCTGCTAGTTCTGCGAGATCAGAGGCCAAGTCGTCGAATGAGGATGAGATGCCTTCAGAGTCAGATGAGCCAACCTGCGAGTGATTAGTGCCTGATACTACTGATGCAGTATTGAAGCTTACCTGTAGCAAAGTGATACCAGCAGCCGCCATAACCTTGACCCATCCTCGCGCCTTCTCAAAAGCTTTCTTCCTCTGCTCGTCGTGTTCAACCTTCTTCCAACCTTCAAAATTGGCAAAAGGCTGGAGCATCATAATCTTCAAACCCAACTCATCCGTCAAGGACTTGATCTGCTTCGAGACATCCGCAAGGGTGTCATAGTCGTCCTCTTTTGGTTGAGATCCAGTAAGAAGTTTTCCATAGTCAAGAATATCCGGCATAGAAAGCTCAATTCCGTCAAAGCCGGCCTTTCTAATAGCACCAAGCTTCTGGGGAAGACTGGCCTTGATCTTCATTGGGATGCTGCATGATGCAAACGAGATGGGGATCTGAGCCCCTTGATATTGGATCACCATATTGATAGTATCTAATAGGTGAGAACAGTTTAAAAGTGAGATGTTGTTTCGTCTACCTTAGGTTGAGACTGAAATCTCCATTGAAGTCATGGTAAAAAGGCTTCTGACGATGGTTGACGTCATCTCAATCGTCATCATGACTTGACGACTCTAATGATGTGGGATGGAATGACAATATTCGTAACCACCTGATATCGCAGATAAACTGACGGGAGGGAAGATGTTTAAACAAGTGACTGACACCGCGCTCCACGTTATAGCTGTACTCTAGGACGAGGTTTGCATAATGCTTGAGTCTCATAACATGGAGCGGGGATTCGCATATGGAAGTTCTAGAAATATTCATTGCTCTATTTTAAGAAATACCGAAAACATGCGGTACTAGCACCTATCCTCTGACCCGGTAAATCATTTGCCTGCTGCAAGGAAGCGTAGTCCGACTGTTTTTATTTCGAGGCGCGCGTAGAACAGGTGGCATGGGCTTCGAAGAGGACAGCCGCGCTGGCCGACTCCTATGCAAAATTGACCATGCCGTCCTGATGTAGAGGATATAAATAGAAAGTCGGTCCAAAAAAGGAAAAGAACACAGGATTACTTCAAACATCTGCCGACTAACAATTTGCTCCCTTGCGCTTATCGTCAAGAAACTTCGACGAGTCTCGAGACTCTATGCTTTAGCTTCGGCTACCAGAAATCTATACTACAGAACCATCGTCCATGTCACTGCCCTACTCCGCAGCAATGTCAATACACCTAGCGGCAGGTGTTCTTTATCCACGAGACGTAAACCTCCGTAGTCGCGGCGCAACACATCCCGGTACATCTGCAGTGCCCACCGAACTTCCTTCGTCTTACTGTCCGAATTGTTCAGATTGGCGCCCAAGTCGTAGTTAAGGGTCCGCGAAACATCAGAGTCTAAATCTGGGCTAATGTCAACCGGTACAGTCTTCAACGCCATGTAAGCCTCCAACAAGGCGTTGCTTGTTAGCTCCCTGTGCTTTGCGTACTCTTCGATGCTGAAGAAACTTTCGAGCTCCTCAGTCGATAGCAGGTTCTTGAAAGTTTCAGAGCTGACTGTTCCTGCACTTCCTGCGGCCTTGACAGCTTCGTTGATGCGGCTGTCGATACTTGCCAGAGAGTCGAAGTACTTCTTGTATCGCTTGTATCTCTCTTTTTCCGCATCAAAGAATTGTTGAATGATCAAGGTCGGAGACTTCTTTGCAATGCTTTCACGAATCATCAGAATAGGCAAGAAAGGATTGCGTAGACCGAGTCCTCCCAGACGTTCAGGCAAATGGACGAATGCATCGGGTACATCGACCCCAAAGCGATCTTTTATCACGTGCTTGATGTGACTGGCGGCTCCATGGCTGGTCTGTGATGAATCTGGCGCCACAGGGAATACGAACTTCTGCATCATCTGGTAAGTCTCGAGGATGCTGTCAACGTGATGCAGACCAAAGCAGTGTGCTGGTTCGCCAAAGGTATGACTAAAAAACCGCCCCATGCAGCTGTTCCATGTCTGCACCCACTCCAGCACGCTAATGCATCCATCCAATTGCTTCTTCAGCTGCCTCATATGCCCCTCTACCTCCTCACGGTCGATTTCCCAGATCCCCGACTTGGGGTCAAGAGATAGATGCCCAACTTGGACTGGACCCTCAGGCAAAGCGGCCGCAATATCGACATCTCGCTTTTTTCCCTTCTCTGTTATGTACACAGAGCCGGTTTTCCCCCTGTTGAAGGTAAGGCCGAGGATTTTAGCATACTTGTTCATAGCAGTCCAGGCCCTTTTGCAGTGCAGTGGTTCACCACATAGCCATAAGTCGTCATGGAGGCGGTAAAGTAGCATGCCATCCTGTTGGTTCACCACGACGTCCATGACGAAGAGAACAAGCTCGCCAAGGAGCTTCTCTGGCGCGTGAGCCATCGGCACTCCACGACGGCGCACTCTTGGTTTGCCTGTCAATGGCGAGTCTGGGGAGGACTGCACATTGAGAGGCGCCTGAAGAACCTTCCTGAAGAACGAGATGGCACCTTCAGTATAGCCAAAGAATCGCATGGTGGCGAAAATAGTTGTATGGGACAGGCCCGTAGCGAACCACTCCAGGTCGGTCTGTATGAGTGACACTTCACCCTTCAAGGTTTTCTGTATAGTGGCCTCAGTGGCGAGCGTTCGTAGTAGGCTCTGCTTAATGTTGGGCTTCTTGGAGGTGTCTTGCTCCTCTGTTGGATCGGTATAACCGCCAGAACCAATCGTCTCAACATCTTCTGGCAGTTGTGACATAAAAAACTCGTTTACGTACTGCCTTCTTCTCTCATTCGTGAGATTCGAGCTAGGAGTAGCTCCACTGGCCAAGTAATACATGCGGCGCTGCTTCTCATCACGGTTAGGATCTGGCCCGGTGTTCCATCTCCAGAAGCTATACTGTGTAATAAAACAGTCGAGAGTCGTCTTGAGAGCAACGCAACATTTTATCCCAATATAGTGGATGAGTATTGCTTGCAAAACATCCTCATCCATCCATATTCTGTATTTGCCGTTCAACTGCTGCCTCGGAAGAACAGGGACTGGTGCCATTGAGTTAGTTATTTCTTCCACAGCTAGAGGAGAACAACTCTGGAGGACTTACTGCCTTGTTCACCAGTATCCCATTCCCAACTGTTAATTTTGGAGAAACGCATATTGAGGACATCGGCGATCTCTCCCAAAACAACCGGTTTCTCAAGAAAATCTCGAAGAATAGCCTGCTTCTGGTCGCTGAGCAAATCCTCAGCGAGTAGCCCATTGATACACCACGTGAGCGTCGTGGAATCAAAAGGCGCCTTTTCACCAAAGATCTGTTGGCAAGAGTCACGGATTGTCTCTCTTAGAGCCTTGAGTGACTTGGCACCCTCTTCACTTTGTTCACCTTGGAACAGCTCGTTGAGGTAGAAGTCAATCTCAACTTCATCAGTCTCCAGCGGCTCAAAGACTACTCGCTCAAACTTGTCGCACAGCTCCTGGAGCCTCTCTTTTTGTTGATCCAAAACCTCGTAGGATTCTTCCTCCGAGGCTGGACGGTCGTTGAGAGAGGCAGTCATCCATTTCGTGACGAGCCGAGCGTAGAGGTGGCCAAGTGCTAGTTTCCGACTTGGGACCTCTAGGTGAGACCGAAGTAGCTCTTCATGGGCCTGCATGAACTCACTTGGAACAGAAACATCGTATTTTGACTGACTGAGCCAGTGCTTGATGTTCTTGACTGCAGGGCTTTGGAAAGCCTCAGCGTTGAGATTCTCAACACCCTCTAGGAGAAGGTTGATTCTTGCGATTCGATCATCTTCTTGATTGGCGTTTCCCAAGATTTTATCCTTTCGTGATTCGTAAATAGTGCGCTGCTTTTCGAGTTCACTGATCTTAGTGTGGGTAATTCCTCCAAGCGTTTGTGAAAGTGCAAAAAAGGACGATGCCATCTTTTCTTATCCTGTGGGTCGTGGGAAAATGAAAAGCGTTCACTTAGAAGAAGAGACAGACTCAATTTACATTAGAAAGAGTTCAGGTAATAAAAAGAAAGATGGGAAATGCATCTCCTGGGTTCTGCGGTTGTCTAATAAGTTACCAAAACAGAAAGCGGTGTGAAGCAGGATCAGGCAGCAGCGCTCAGCAAAGGCAATTGGCCGGGGCGTATCCTAAGGTGAAGTGAACACACGCTCGGATACCATTTACGCTTTTGCTGATGTACGTGAAAAGGTAAACTATTCACGACCAATACATGCAATGTTGTGGGGTCCAGATGCTCTATCTGATACAGTGTGAGAACTCGGGTCAGATGCTAGAAATATATAGTAGTAGGATATTTAAATTATAAATAGGACTTATTATTTACATTCGAGTTACTAGGCTAGCTTACAGTGACGCTCCTGCCTTCTTCCTCGGACTCCAAGGCTCAAACTGCAATTCTCTTAACTAGTAGTCGGGCGGAGAGCAGTTGAAGTGTGTCGAATCAAGACGGAGCTCTCACAGCCCTTGTGGCCACAACGATACTGTCGGTAGTAGCGAAAACACATAGTTTCAGACGGATTTACTATTGCAAAGGCAAATATAAAGAATAAGGAACAAGTAAGTCGATGGCAGTGTTTGAATCTGTAAATTGTACTTAAACTGATATGGATTTCGTTCTTCCCTTATACTGTAAAGTGCTATGTCTTCATCCGTATTGAGAGCGCTAAACTTATGGTAGACCTCCTTAGTTGTGACATTGATATGATAACTTACTGCGCGCGTCGGTAACCAATCATCCCTATGAACGGCCATGGAATTTACCTTTGAAGAGCCCTCTCACGATAACCCAAGTCTCTTGTCATGTCAGAGGGCGGTTATGTGATAATGTTGGGCTTGGGCACCAAAGAACAGCCTAGCATGATGTGACTCACTCACCTGATACTACCGTAATGCGGCACAGCAGGCCAAGGTCACTTGCTAAAAAAAGAAAAGCAGGCTATGTGAGTGAATTGCTAGATATGCCTTGTCAGGGACAGAAGTATGGTCATTGTAAATCATGTCCTCAAATAGTATTTTATTGGGTAGCAGCCTTCTGTTGGTTCTGACTGACTAACTTGAAACAGTGCCGCCCGTACTTTTGACGGTCCATTGTAACTCACTACCTAAGTAGGTAACCTCCGACTTTCGTTGTTGGTTTCGTACAAAACGTACTTCTTTCTTACCTAGACATGAAGGTTTAGGCTAGTCTAATAAGAGTATACAGGCGGTTATCCAAGTGTTGTTGGTTCAGGTGCGTAGTGGATCCGGGCCTAATGGAGTATCTTTATTGGCTGTTTCTTGACGAAAGTTTGGGGACCTTGGCCTGTTGAGGGGGCTAGCAACCAACAGTGAAAGGCCGGTAAGGCAGAACTGGTTAATCTTTCTACTTTTTTAGGCAGAATTCAAGTAAACCTCTGGCTTCTGATGCTGCCAGCTTTTGCTGTTTTCTGGCATTTGGACATGGTCAGGGGACTTTGTCATCGTCAAAGGGGCCCACTAGCTAGCACCTCTAGATGCGGCCCACTGTAGCAACTAACTAATCTCGTTCTTATGATCGCGCAGTAATTGTTGTTTTAAACATAACCACCATTGGAGTCCCACATTGGGATCGAGTCCAAGGCCCAGTTGGGCTTCGGAAATCACCGGTTCATGGTGTTATGAAGGGGGCTCTACAGTATTCAGCTGTTAAAGATTGTTAAATTCCTGCCACCCAAACTCTTTATGGCATTCACGACAAGGCATAGGCCAAATATGCCAAACCGTAATGCATATTATGATAATAATAGTCTATAACGATTGGTATTGTTAAATGTATATTGCCATCTCAAGTCTAGGTAGCTTGAGATTTATATCCTAGGTGCGGATATATTCTAGTATCTTCTCTAGAGCAATGCAATCACCTTCCATTATCCCGACAAGGGTCTTAGGCACCCATCTCTCCGTGTATCCACCACCAAAGTCAATAAGCCAAGCATCCTTGTATACATCGATCGATCAGGACATTGTCCGGTTTAGCATCTCCCCAAACGATTCCAGCATCATACAGTTAACCAACAGCTTCCTCGATTTGTACAGCCCATCTCTCCCTCAATAGAACTTCGGTTCCCGGCTTCACTGCACATAACAGTGTTACACACTCACAGTCAATGTAGGTAAGTAAAAGACCGAAAATAACACCGTCATTATTCCGTACTAGGCCGTGGAGGCGTAAAATCCTCATCTAAGCGTCAAGTTGTACTCTGTCGATCTTCCCATATATTTCCAGCTCATTTATAAGGGGCTGCTTATCGCCATGGTACACGAGCTTAAGGAATGCAATTATCCCGTCGTTCAAAAGGACTATGCGCAGCGTATCAGAAGCCAGGCCAATCACTTTCTCATAAAGAATCCGAACTTCAGACGGATCAAAGGATTTCCACGACACACAGAGTTCATCAAGAACAGGGATACCGAACCAAGATTAATGTTGGGTGTCTGTGTCTAGCTGTGGTATACGCTCATCGGAGACCGTTCGAAAGGTATAGACAAAGGTTTCAGGGTTAAAAAAGCCATCCAAGGTCCGCAGGGCTGCCTGGTCTAGAGTGGGCAGTTCACGGAAAATAGGGAGCAAAGGGTCAACAATCCAATCCCAGAAACCCTCAACAGTTACATCATCTAGCTCAAACTCTTCAGGCAACTTACAAGAAAAAGAGATAACGTTCTTTCAACTTAGGCAACTCAGAAAAGTTGTCAGCAGAGAGACGTATGACAAAACGCTTGTTATTACACATAACCACCAGCTTTGAATCGGTGTTTCTATCGCTAAAAGTAAACTGGATTACACTTCATGCCAGTGATGTTTGAGGCGGCGAAAGTGTGTTGTTAGAAGTATCCGATGACATTTCTTGCAAATAGCGGACTAACAGAAGTTGTCGTATATCTTGGATGGTGGGGCGGCGATTGTTTTAGCTGTGTTGCCAGAGCTTCATTGATCTGTGGGAAGCGGATAAGAGCGGGTTTTAATCACTAATCGATAAGTGATTACCGCTTTAAACGGTATAAGCCTTGAGCAGCATACTTACACTACTTTATTAATTTATCTTATAGAGTAGTTGAGTTATAAGTTATATTAATTAATTAATTAATAAGAAAGGCTTATAAACGTTTCATAAAGACTTTTCTAATAGTTTTAAAAAATGCTTTCTATTAACATATTTAATAATTTTAAAAAAAATAAAATAAAAAAAGAATAAAATAAAATTATGTAGAACTATATTACATAGTTATATCACATTAGATATTCTCTTCCCTATAAGACTTACAGAATTAATGTAAGTATTTAATAAAGCTTTAAGAGAAGTATAAGTAAATCTTTGGTCGAAGCTCGAGGAGAGAGAAGGGACAGCCGGAGTCCGAAAGGCATTGGCCTCCTGCCCAACGAAACAATTCTTGAGAAGAATTGCCGCTCTGAAATGGCGGGCGATATTGTCCATTTTCGGGTTTTCCAAGTTGCCTAATCAAATTCCTAGTTGACCATGGGGAAGATGTGAATAGGCAAGAATCGATCGACGGCTTTGCTCCTCTACACTTTGCATTATGCTATAACCACATTTAGAATACCATGTTTCTCCTACGCGCTGGGGCTAATGTGTCTATGGCCAACAAGCGATAGCGAGCACCGCTGCGCTTAGCCTGTGGAGCCGCAGCGACGCTGAACACCATCCCGCTTATCCTTGCGTTGTTGGAATTTGGTGATTCTCCTAATAGTTATGATGAAACGGGACTTACACCGTTTCACCTTGCGATTACGCACCTGGACGAGGCTGGTGATTTACTCGTTGAACTTATGCTTGTATATGGCGCTCATCCTTACCAGCGGAAGCGAGGCGGACAGACGGCGTTAGAGAAAGCTTATAGAGCTCAGTAGTCTAGGCTTCACAAAAGGTTCGATTTCATCGAAGCTTGGCTCTTGGACACAGCTATGTTGTGGGAAACAGATCAGTATTCTGGTTTCAGAAACGGAAATATGGTTCATCCTGATGTTTTCAAGGAGAACTGGATTGTACTGGATTGAACCCTATACCTCTAGCCAGTCTTCATCTACAACCTCTCACTTGCCACGCTGGCTACACTATATGCAATGCCACCCTGGAAAAACACAAGACGTAATAGTTTCCGGTACCTTTAATGACACTAGTAGACCTTCCCAGTACCATTGTCAATTCCAGGCTTTTGTTGTAATACGCCCCTGGCATGGCAGAACGACTTGCAGCGACTCTTTGCCTCCATTGCCTTATGGTCCTTTCCGAACCTTCAGAGTCCCATGCCGAATTACCCTCTCGCGCCTGGCTGAAAGGAAGAAGAGACGTCTTTCAACTCTCAGAAAAGAACAAGAAGAAGCAGTTTCTGGTCCCTGCTATAACGTCGGTAGACCTGTGTAGTATCATCCTCACTCCTTGCCTCTCATCGGATGAAAACTTCATTTGGTAGCGGTCCTCCGTCTCGACTTGATTCTGGAAATGACGCAGCGCTTTCTCTAGGGCTTGAGATCCCATCGCTGAATCACCATTCTGCCCTGCTACAAGCTGCGCAGAAACATCAAAAGAACGAGACTTCTTGTTCACGCCCAGCAATACATATGGTCCAGATTCTGGATTTCTTCCGACTGCCCACATGTGCTCCGCAGCCACCTCGACATCAGCGGTATTTAGCCTCCATGTGATCTGACCTAACGTTGAACTCGAGCTGATGTTACCATCATATGACTCCCAGAATTCCCATCTATGCGTTAGACTTGCCGAGTCAAAAATGGGTACGAAACTCAATGTGTTGGTATCGTAGGGGTTTTTCGGAACTCCTCCTTCGAAAAATTTTTCTTTGGTAAGAAGCTTGTTCATGACAAGTAGAGACTCTTCCTTGAAGTTCCGGCTGTCCATGGATATGCTCCTGGGTCGAGGGGGGTATGGAAAGCGAGAAACATAGAGTTGATTGCCTATCCGACGACCAACAACTCGAAGACAGACAGCCTCTAGACCAGGAATTGCGCTTGCTGGAGAAGCTTGTAACACAATAAACCAGGAGTGTGAAGAGATCAGTTTGTCTGTTATGGTACCAATGGCGGGTAAACGAATGGATAAGCCGGCATTCGTCATTGAAAAGACCGAGACGTATCACTACTTTCTCTTTTAAACCCACCAGCCCCTGCAAAGACAGTTGGCCATGGGGCAAGAAGACTAGCCCAGTCATCGGGGACATCTTCATTCCATCCCCAGCAGAAAATGGTGTGATCATTACAGCTCTTGATGATCTCCTCCTGCAAGCGGAAGAAAGCTCTTTTCCCTTCCCCGTAGAGCAGAGGCATATTGATATCGAAGATGCCGAGCATGCAATAGGCCATGTCTTCAATCCGCGTTGTTGTTCTTTTCGCCAACCAAGACATTCTCTTAGAAATAGAGGCCCGGTGTACGTCTTTATACCCAGTGAGGTAAGGCGAATCAATCTTTGTGATACAAGTAAGTAAATCGACCAACGTATCATCCTTGCTGCCTATGCTTGACCAATCAGCTGCATAGAACACAAGATGTTGCGGTGCTATCAGCTCCTGAAGTGTCCATCCGCGAGTAAACCAACGACTCCTTCGAAGTTCCGAGTTCAATAGCTCGATATCCTGGTTTGCTGTAGGTACATCGGCCAAGTAAGCATAGCAGACTTCGGACTTTTGATAGTATACAAACATCGAATTTATCGCCTCCGTCAACTCCGCTGAACTGCTCTTGTCGATGCAGTTCGTATCGATCCAGAGCCACTCTAAGTTGTGATTCAGAGCTTGAATACATGCGTTAATGATCTTTAAGTATCCCCGTTTCCATGTGATTTGTTGACGGTTCTGCCAGTCTTGAAAGGTAACTTCTTGGTCGCCCCAAGCATGAGACAAGATCGCATAAGGCGGCGTGTTTTCATTGAAGAACTCATGTAGTTCTAAGGTTCTCGTGTTAATTAGCCGCATTGGTGATTAATAAGATATAAAAAACCTGTTTCGAAAAAAGAAAATGGATACCATTTCAGTATACTGGCTTCGAGAAGTTGACAATTATATATGATGGAGAGCGGGGTAAGGCATAAGCAGCTGAGCCTGCCTAACAACTGTTCCTGTACGTCTAATTTGCTGGCTGTGTAATTCGCCTCACAGTCTTGTTTGTGGTTTCCTCGCCCATAGCCACAGCCAACAGGCTAACAGGTATCCATAGCTCAAGGCGACGTGCAGTATGTTTAGCTGTAATAGATCACGAATCTTATGAAGACTTGGTGGCTGAAACTACAAGTAGTATTTCAGCAATCTCAGTTGTAGTTTGTCTCTCATTGTTAATACTAATAACTTATAGTGTTGCGCTGTGAGCAGCTCAGGCCTCTCTGATTGGTCACATTCAGCCCACTGCGTGATCTGGGTAGCTTTGTAAGGTCAATCTGACCGCCACCTTCGGTTAAGTAAAACGGCTCTTTCAGTCAAAGCTGAAATGCTCATTGCGACCAATCTGCGCTCTGTACAACAGATAGCTCTAGCTTTGCGCCATCACAGAGAGTCAACAATTCAATCCCAGAAGTCCCCGATAGCAATGCAAGGGAGAATTTTCGCCTTTAGATCATCTGAGACATTGCATCATCGGACCCTGCTCGATGAGATCTGAGACCGTGAGCCGTTCGTTAATGCAAGGAAACATTCTCCCTTGCAGCAATCGCGATGATCTCCAATGTTTCACCTAAAATGTTTAATGTGATTCATGACTTCTGAGACTTTAGGAGGGTGGGAGCACCCTGCCGACTGTAATTGTGTATGGGAAGAAATGACAGCTTGCCCTCAAGCCTCCCAATACTAATACCAAGGAATTCCTCAATAATAAAAGAGATCCGTGTTTGTAAACTTGATCGATTGCGACTTTTGATATCACAACGGCATCCCAGAGATAGCGACACGATGGAAGCGCCACCAGCCATCACCATCTACAACCTCCCACCTAGCCCGGCCAGGTGGGATCGGGTCGGAATGTTCTACATTATCTTTTGTGTCGTTTGGACTCTACTGGTTCTTGCTGGTATGACTTTCTGCTGGTACAATCGCAACAACCCATTACTCAGACTCCGCGGTCTCGCTCTTTCATTCTCCGCCATTGTTCTCCTTCACCTCTACTGGATCCTCGGCCATATCGTGTACCCAGTCGGACCTACCATACCCATAGTTCTGGCATACGATATACAATACTTCTTTATGGGAATCGGGTTCCCTCTCGGCATTGCTCTTTTCCACGCATCCAACAGTCGACTTCTTCATGTAGCTAAGCTGCAGAAGAAGTATAGCAGTGCCCACTTGAGAGACCAGTTCAATTCGTCACAGCCTTACAATTCTTGGTTATGTCGATTTAAATGCTTGGAACGTACCCAAAAGGTGCTGGTTCTTACTGGGATCGGTATGGTCGCTCAGGTCAGTTAACCTTGCTTTACCATAGTGGACTAGGTGAAATGCTGACTGAGATGCGTAGGTCATCCTAGCAGTTGGCATGTGGTTAGCATGTCGCAAATATCATCCTACATATGGTATTCCGGGCACCGAGATCAAGAGTCAGACACTTCCAGAACAAATAGTCGAGTTGGGCCGGGGCTGGGAGTGGTGGCCTTCCGTACTCTGGCAAGTAGTTTGGACATGGATGGTGAGAACCCTTCGAGCTGACACTATTTCCCTGGTTAACTGTTCTTCGTCAGGTTGCACCATTTCTTATCTGGAAGACATGGGATATCCGCGATACTATGGGGTGGCGAACACAAACGATCGGCTGCTGCTTCTCCAGGTTAGTACTTAGCCATTCGTACAATACAGTACTTTCGAGTCACTTTACCAACAGTAATTAACAGCTTACACGCAACACCCATGTTCTTGATTGCAAGCTATGTACCCGAGTTTGCGACAGTGAACTTCTACTTCCCTCCAAGTTCATGGTAAGTCCACAAGCGCTCATACGACCAATTACTCACCAAGTCTAGGATTCACGTCTCAATCTTTCTTATCGAGATCTTTGCTGTTTTTGCGCCTGCTTTCCAAGTCATTAAGCAACGTATCCTCGTCAAGCGCGTCGAAAGTCTGAACATTGAGTGGTATGCCACATCCTCAACGTCCACTCTTCGAGAGCTCGATGATCTACGAAGAGGTTCTTCAGTAGCTACTCGTCTCGGCGAAAAGGGAGGATATGAATCCTCAGATCAAGAGATGAAAGATACCCTTCTGACCTTCAGCGCTTTCAACTACACCCTCAACAGCAATCCCGGACCCCTACAAGACTTCTCAGCTCTGAACGACTTTTCGGGAGAGAACATTTCTTTCTTGACTGAGGTTACCAGGTGGAAGATCTCGTGGCGTGCAGAACCAGACGAGGCAGACGTTCGTGATGCGTATGATGCTGCACTGGATATTTACGCCAACTTTATCAGTCCTCGCGACGCTGAGTTTCCACTGAATCTTGGATCAGCAGATCTCAAGTACATGGAAAGGATGTTCGAAGCAGCTGCACGAGAGACATTTGGACAAGCAAACGTGTATCCAGCTGTACCGTTTGAAACAACGACGTCTCTTGAGTCAGCACCTGTTTCGGCCATGGAGAGACCTAACTATACTGGGATTGTCCCTGCCGAGTTCGGACCTCGTGTTTTCAATTCCATTGAGCAGCATATCAAGTATCTCGTTTTGACAAACACATGGCCAAAATTTGTCAAGGAAATGCAGTCACGGAGGCGCTCTGGTGAAACAACACGGAGTGGCTATTCGGCTTCGTCCGAGACATCTATGGTCAGTCGACTTTCAGACAAAATGTCAAAACTCTTCTATCATATTGGCTGATAAGGGCTTGACCTTTAAATACACATCTATAATAGTTAATCATTAACACTAAATGATTAAGAAATGTAATCATGGTTCAATTGAGAGCTTTGTATATAATGATTGTATCGCTTGTTGGTTACGCGTAGTAGTAGCTTAGTTAGACAGTAGACTTGGGGGGTAGAGAAGCCATATGTATAGCTAGACCAGACTCTACCAAGTACTAGTATAAGAAAGCTTAAAGCACCATACATATTTATCGCCATTGATTGCTGCATCAGGTATTTGCAGGACCAATCCAGACGAGGTACGTTGCGTTGGGATGACAGTACCATTCGCTGTTCCGCCGAGGACAGTGATGGTATCTCCTGGCAACCAAGGGACAGGGTCCGAAATAGTGAGCGTCGAGGACGGTTTAGTGAGGTAGAAGATGTAGAAAGCGTCCTTGGTTGTAGTGTAGCGAAGATTTCCGGTTCCAGGGGTTGAGCTCCAGAATCGTGTGTCGTAGATAGCCTCGCCGTGGGGGATAATCCAGCTGCCGGCGTCTCGCAGACCGCTCTGCATGATCTGGGGGATGCCTGCCATTGTGTGTCGGACCGATGTCAAGCAGGAAATTTCCATTTTTGCTGACAGTGTTGACTAGAGTCTGGACTATGTCATTGCCGTTAAGGTATTGATCATCAGGCGTCTGATAGTTGTAACCGAAGGAAAAGGGATCCATGCCGCGGTTGGTCTCCCACTTGGCCACTACGGTATCGCCATGTGTCCGGTATCTGATAGATTATGCCCACGTTATCAGAGGTAAAATTAGTTCAGCTTGGAGAATTGAAACTTACTCAGGTGTACTAAAGTCTCCATTGAGGCCGCAGCGAGAATTAAACGTTATTTGTCGTCCTTGCGTACGCGTCCAGTTCAACCACTCGGAAACAAAAATAGTTGAATTATTCGGACAACCAATATCGCACCACATAATCTCCGTATTGTAGTTGTACGCTAGTTCCTTCATCTGAGGCAACTGGATGTCCTTGACAAAGTCATTGACTGGGACGTACCCGGTGTACTCGACAGTTGCACCAGTGTATGACCAAGTGGGATCTGAGTTTCTATACTGATACTAAGCTGGGTTGGACCATTCAGGCATGCTGAAATAAGTGCCGCGTCAAATGTGTGGTTGGTACTGAGCTGCAGCGTCCAAAAGAGCACCAGTCAGATCTCGCTTTGGCCCGTAATGCATAGCCGACCGCTTGCTAATTTTATCCGACGCGTCGAAGAGCGCGAGGCCTTCATGGTGTTATTCCCGTAGTGTTAACTTGAAAGAATATTATGCAGGCTGCAAGATGATTGATCCTACTTACTCGTCACAGGAACCATGTAGCGAGCACCAGCTGCCGCGAAGAGATCAACCCACTGCTTTGGATAATAGCCAGCATCCGAGAGGTTGGACATGAACTGATCATAATTGAAGTTCTTGCCATAGGTTGCCTCATGGTACTGGTATGTCTTCGTTCTGTAGTTAGGATCATGCATACGACACCCATACCATTCCGCATAGTCCTCGTTTGACTGGACAGAACCGTATGCAGGAACGGAGTAAATTCCCCAGTGAATAAATATTCCAAACTTGGCATTATTATACCATTCTGGAGACCAGTGAAAGTCAATGCTGTTTTCGTTGGCTTGATAGTCTGGGATGCCGCAAGTTCCCGTAAACGCTTGCTTGGTGTTCTTTTAACCGTAAGCCTGCCCGTAGGTAGCGACAACAGAACCTGAGCATTGCGAGCCACGAGCAACTCCTGCTTTATTCTTGACGCCAATCTGAACAACGGCAGCTTGGCTAGGGGCCAAGCGGGTGAGCGTAGCAGCTTGTACCAGCTCCAACCTATCCGAAGTGAGAGTGACGTTTAGAGTGTCGGCCAAGGTTAGATAGTTGGTGGAATGAGAGTTGTATATACCTATTTCCAGGACTTGCACAAAGTCGCTGCCCTCAAACCATTTTGAAGTAAGGACTGGGTTTTGTATTTCGAGCGTTGGAGCGTAGCCGACTTCACATCGTGTTAGTGCCGTGTGTTCTGGAGTCAGATGGTCTGTTTTAAGAACGGACTTACGAGCAGAGCGCTTGTCGAGATGGCCAACGGTGTTCTCGGGAGCCTTAAGTGATGCAGAGGCAACACCGAATACAGCAAAAAGAACTTTCGGAGTACGATGCATCGTGAAAACTTGGCATGGAAAGGCAAGTCACGGTAAGGCAAGAGACAAATATGATAGCGATGCTGAGGTAGGACAACCGATTGAGAGACTGAGTGTTCTGTGCTGATTTGATCAAGAGGCTACAACACCATACGTCTCTTTATATAGGAGAACCTGACTAGAGAGCCTCTAACCGTTTAGCTATGGTGACTCTTTTCAATGAAGCTAGATTGGTAAATAGCAAGGCCAGCATAACAAAAAGCCGACGGCAAATTAATACAAGTTCAGCAGGTCAGTTGAGCACTACGGACTTATTCCTTACGTGTGCTTAAGCTGTAGCAGTAAAATGCCACTTGAAAATCTCCCTGAAGGGGACAAAATGCGAAATTAGCCTATTGGGCTAATAGTAGCAGTTCCAAGACAATGCAATGAAGGATTACTGTGATTGGGGCGTATTCCGCACACGTAAGGAGATCGTGGGGTTAGAGGTTAACTATGCCCCTGAGTTTGCGCTTACGTTCTTGGGGCGGGTGCTTTGATGAATATCGGCAATTCCATGCCGTCCCTTGCAGTGAACTCAGTCGGTATGATCATGCACTCGTCCAAAACAGGGAAGGCTGTCTTCAGCCCTGTACGACGACCACCTCTGTATCGATATGGTTTACGACTCACTCGATCCAGACAACACGTTCTGGAGAGTTGCCAAGCCGCACAAGTTCGATGGGGCTATAGACCATTCCCGCAACACCTCAATGCTTCTATATTTCACCAACTGGGAGCAGCCGTTAGAGGGTTTTAGTTCCAGGAGCAGTCATGACATGCAGATGGCTCTTATCGAATGTGTCACATCGATTCGAGACGGAAGCAAATGGATTGGCGATGTTGATGTTATTCCTGGGCTAAATAGTTCAGCGATCTATCGGCTAGGGTCTCGCGACCTCTGCGATCACCTGGAATCTGGGCCCCAGATGCTTACATGACGTCCATAGAAAACTAGGATAAACTAATGTCGTGGTACGAGCCAATGGAAATTGGCTAGCTCTAGTTACATAAATTGCAGATCTCATCGTTTGATCAGACTAAGTCACGTGCCGTCTGGAGCTTAGATCCGATCGGTTTAGTCACTTCTGATTCGTTATCTCAACCTCCTTCTTCCCCTGCTTCATGATGCGTAAATACATGAGCAAGCGGCAAAGACCCTGCGACTTCTGCCGATCTCGCAAAACCGCATGTCGAATTGAGTCTTCACCTCCGTGTCGTCTTTGTCAGCAATACGGGCGAGAATGCACTTTCGTAGAGGCTGCCCGACCTCGGAAGAGGAAGCAAACGACCGAGACCAGCTATGGATGTCATGATGCAGAGGATGCAATTGGAACATCAAGTGAAGTTGTGGAAGAAACTTTGGCGGCATTTAATCAAAACGAGATTTCACCCCCAGAAGCGGACACATTTCCCGATGTCGACATGGACTTCCTTCAAGATCTTGACATAGACGGTCCTGAGTATCAGTTCATGTTCCAAACGCCAGATAACAACCCTCCATCCACTGCGGGTGAATCAACGGATGGATCATACAGCAATGCCTGTCCGTTGCTTGATGGACATGAGAATCTTCATCCAGAAACGCTTGGGCTCAGTGGAGATATGGATCCTTATCTTCTCCAGCTATACCAATCAGATGAGCATGGCACATTCAAGTTCAAACAGCTTGCAATACGATCAGTGAACAGCAGCACGCCTGTTCAGTTTCTCATTTCGCAACCATCGCTGTTTGCTCAAAGTCGAAAAGAGGTCAGACATACTGGCGCGTCAATATCATCACAAAGAGCAGAGCTTGAGAAGGCGGTCTCCCCGAATATGGGCAAGCGATTGATAAGCCTTTACAACAGATTCATCGCGCCGCATTACCCAGTGTTCTCAACGGAGTCCCCTCCTAACCCGGCAACGAGTGCACCTTGTTTGCTGGCAGCTATCTACTCAATCGCCCTCCCCTTCGCCATGTACGACGACCAACTCTGCATCGACATGGCCTATGACTCACCTGATGCTGAAGACCTAGCCCATCTCATTAATACAGCCGTTGCTTTCGACATTCACTCGCCAAATATTGCCACCGTCCAGACTCTATTCCTGCTAATCACTCGACCTTCTTCAAACCCTCCTGTGTCAGATGCATCGTATCGATGGACGACGATGGGGACTCTGGTGTCAGCAGCTACAAATATTGGGCTTCATCTTGATCCCTCCATCTGGAATATTCCGCCGGCTCAGATAGCTACTAGACGCAGACTATCCTTTTTCGTCTTCGCGATGGATCAGTGGTTAGCAGCCGCTTTGGGAAGGCCACCTCATATTCATCGTGCAAATTGGCTTGTTGATGAGTTATCAACTCAGGACGAGCTTGCTTCTGGACTTGATCCATCGCAGTGGGCTGATGTAATGGCTTTCTCGACCCTAACAACCTCCCTAGCCTCCACGCTCAATCGTCTTTAGTAAGTAGACTCCTGTCACCCAGCGCTGTTTGTTGAAACTGACATCCTTCTTGCTCTCTTCGATCATCAAGTCTTATTCAGCGACCAGAGGAGATGCGAGCAACCGTTCTTGAGCTCTGTAAGGCTTTGGAACACAGAAATACCGATGGAGCAAGGCCAATAGACCCTGGCAGTGGCAGATGGATGCCTGGAATCGCTACTAAGCTCGGTTACTATTACGTACAACTACTCACACTGCGCGCTGCCGTGCACGCTCAAGATTCTCACCATTCAGTATACAATAATTCAGATCAATGGTCCCCACGCAAGAGCCTGAAGACAGTTCTGGAACAATATTCTGACTTTCTTAAAACTCTCAAGAGCGACGAAACAGCAGAACATTGGCCTCCTTGGTGCCAAAGTGCCTTCTCATCACTTTGCTTCGCCATGTTATTTATGTTTGTCTCAGCCACTACCTACGAAGAAGCTCTTTCGTCCATGGAGCTTCTTCAAACGACACGGAAGCAAATGCGTCTCAAAGTCAATGCCTTTGTTGTTATCCGATTGGGTCTACTGAGGATGGACGCTATATTCTGGCGCGGCGTTGATCAAGTTCTCAAACTGGAACCGCACGTTAAGCTTGCTTTGGACGCGTCAAAGCAGGCAACATAAAATGACAAATCTATATAATTCTGATTACAATAATGATCTGGTAGGAAGGGTGCTCAGAATATCCTCGATGCTCTTGACAGCATCCAACGCCATACCATATCCAGCTTGAAAGCCAGTGCCACCAGCACCGTAATTATGCACAATCACACGTCTTTCTCCATTGACGGGGATCTCATCGCGTTCGATCCTTGCACCACCTTCGCGAGATGGTCGCATGCCTGCAAATGCAGCCAAAACCTCGGGTTCCTTCTGCTGTAGCTCTTTGCTTAGCTCTGTTGTTCTCTGGAGAATGGACTCGCTTTCGGACGAATATGTTGCGCTATCACTGTAGTTTTATCAGTAATCGTTCAAACCCTAGGATTGGGACACCTACTCGTTGCCTTTTTGCATGTATCCTCCCAATATGACATTGCCATTTGATCCAGGTCTCGGAATGACATATGTTTCATAGTCCTTGCCGTGACGCATGACGTTGGTACTGACATGAGATGCCCTCACGAGGAGAACTTGACCACGAGTGGGATAGCACTTCTCGTCTTGTACGCCTGCTAGTGTCTTTGCTGCGTTACCCGTGCAGTTAAAGACGACCTTCGTGGCCGGATTATTATACGCCTCATAGATGCTTACGAGCTTTCGTCGGATGAACCGTACGCCAAACTCTTCTCTTAGTCTGTTGTACAGATACAGGCAGTGAGCTGGCGCGTTGACCGTCAAAGTCGTGAACGCGCAGCCGAACTTGACGCCTTCGGGAAGCTCTTGGTCAGACAAGGCTCGAAACTACAAAACTTCAGCCGCCGTCAAAGTAGCCGCTGATGCGTGGCGTTAGTATTGACTCACGTCATCGAGATAGTCGGCCATGGCGTTAATCTTGTCATGCGGGACGTTATCGTCCCAGAACTCAATTGACGGCGTCCTCTTAACGAAAGACTTAACAGAATCTTCTGCGGCTAGCTTCTTTAAGTGCGCATAGCCATGGCGGTCCCATTTTATCGCGTTGGCATCAGTGCCAGAAATGGCGGAAAAGTTGCAACCGGCCCTGATCTGTTAGTGCCCATTCATGGTCAAAGCGTACGTGAGGCTTACCAGGGAGACGTGTATGATGGCGAAGTATCGCCGGGGAGGTACTCGGCTATGACTGTGATGTTTTTTCCGTAGCCTTGTTGGGAGAGAACGAGAGCGACGTCGAGGCCAATGATTCCCGCCCTTGGATCCTCGTCAGTTAAGGATCAGAGTGCATTGAGAGGGCAACTTACCCGACGATGGCAATGCTATCAGACGTCATTCTTATCTTGAGGTATATAATTGAGAAAAGAATCCAGATGGAACCTTGAGTAGATAGAAGAATTGACTTCTGGATGATGGGTTATTGAGATTTATCTTGAGTCGCTCAATCTTTTCACGATGCCGACTAACAACCGCGGACAAGTCCGATTTCGCCTAGCGTCGGCCAACCCTTGTCCATCTCCGTCGGCGTCGAATATGATTGGTGGCGTTCGCACAGTTGACCGCGGGAAACATCCCAACGGAAAGATTGCTGAATCTAGAGATATGAATCGTACGATGGATGACTCAATAACTATCAACGGCGACTACTTAGCGAAATGGGCTGTAACAAAGAAGAAAAAAAAGCAACCATACGATTCACATGTCACTCCAACGTGGCTAGGGAAGGAAAGAAAACTCAGGACCTGGATGCTAACTAGATGATAACAAGACTTAGCTAACTTAGTATAAGTTAAGAATACCTTTTGCGGAGGTTATTTTAATATTCTGTATCAAAGTCTGATAGTTTCTTGGTCCCCGGGGCACCGCTTGTATGTTCAATATTAGCCTAACTATGCGATGTAGGGTATTCGGTCGCACAAGAAAATGAGTCTTGAATTCAGAGCCCTCCAATGATCAATGGTTACAAATCGTTCACAATATAATGCCATTGGGGTGGAGATCGTGTCAGCGTATTCCGTCATCTATGAACTTATCTCATGGACACTTCTTAGGAGCTCGGCCGTATCCTCAATAAACTCAAAAGCCTTGGCCAATCCCCGTTCCGGATGGTTGTAATGCGCAAAAGCATGAGGACAACCGGCATAGCGCTTCACAGTAACCTCATTCCCTCCCTCCGCCAATAATCGCCCGTAGTACTCTCCTTCATCTCTTTCTAGATCAAACTCTGCCGTCACAATATGCGCCCGAGGGAGATTTTTGAAGTTTGGAGCGATGACTGGTGTGAGGATCCACTCGTTGTTCAGCTTTTCCTCAAGCTCATCTGTTGAACCCCGTCAATACCAGGTTCCTTTACGGGTGAAATGATTGTGCTTACCAGCATCCTCGCCGACAAAATATTTCAAGAACCACTGTTCTCGCCCTAGAGGTCCCCATGGAACTTCCTTGAGTTGTAAAACACTCTCGTAAGGACAATTCTTTGCTGTGAGTTGTTTTATCTTGGAGCTGCAGTAGCGCATGTCTGTGGCCGGAACAATCAGGAGCTGCAACTTGATGTCGATGGCCTCGTCGCGAGCAAAGTGCCCTAGAACAGCAGTCATGTGACCACCTGCCGAAAGACCACCGAAAGAGATACTTTTCGGGTTAATATTAAGTTCAGTCGCGTTATTCATGGCCTGGCTATAGTTAGAGCAGTTCTTCATAAGAGATGGCTTGGTGTTACCCATTTAACAGCATCCCAGCAGTCATATATGGCTGTTGGATACTTGTACTCCGGGCCCATGCGATAATCAACGTCGATGACCTTGATGGAAGCCTTGTTGCACATGTGTCGACACCATGCCGCTTCAGATTGAAGACCCCCTAGCACCCAACCTCCACCATGGAAATTCAGATGCACAGGAAACGGCCCAGGTCCCTCTGGAGTATAGACCCTCAAAGTGATCAAGCCTTCTGGTTTTGTCACTTGGATTTGTCTATCCTCAACATGAAAGACTTCTGGACCTTTGTATGTCGGATATGTGAAACTGCACTTTGCTGGATCCAGGCGATATTCCTCTATGCTGACTTCATCAGCTCGAATCATGGAACTGCCATGAGTATTCCATAGAATTCGCCATTCGGGGTCAAGGCCTGGGTATTCATCCGGACCTATTTCCAAACGCTTGAGGCTTGGAAATAAGACTGTTACCTCTTCGGTCGCAGTCGTAGTACAAGACATGGCCAAGAAATAAAACAATAGTAACAAATCGATAAAGTTCGATAGATACGATACCTTTCCTCATAGACACTTATTTTATCTCCCATCGAAGCCGCCTTCAACATCGGCGTCACTCCTGATTGGCGGCGTTCTCAACGCCGATCAACCACGCTATCTCCCCAGATAGCGCCAGATAGGCCGTCAAACGCCGCCCATCAGAGCTCACAGCGATGACCCCGCGTTATCTTCCAGCAGGGTTCCCAGCAGAATGGGTCTGCCGGTCCGGGGTAAGTTTCTCCAACTCATGATGCTTATAAACGAGGACGTCGCATCCTGAGAAACAAAGAGCCCACCATCATACGACAGTCGAATCATTTCTTTATTATCTTGACTGAGTTTGAGAACATGTCGACTGAAGTAAGCATGGAGAAGAAGATTGAGAGCAATGCTGGTGATGTGAAGAGCATTGCGGGACGAGAGGAGCAGTGGCGAGGTTTGAGGAGGGTTCCCGACAAGTTGCCAAAGATTGCATTATTGATCTTGGCTGTCGAGGTAAGGCCAAAGACTACCGAATGATTGAGAGACCGAGAAACGAAGTGACTGACACCATGTAGCTCGGTGAGCGATTTACCTACTTTGGTCTCTCTGGACCGATCCAGAATTACATCAAGTTTGTCACCATCATGACAATTCACCTTTTGCGATACTAACAGTGCTAAGCAACCCATATGATCCTAGCTCGGATCTGCCAGGTGCCCTTGGAAAGGGTCAAGCTGTCGCAACAGCCCTTGGCAACTTCTTCAAGTTCTGGGCATACGCCTCGACTGTTATTGGCGCTATCGTCGCCGGTATGTCTCAAACAACCTCACTCAATCACCCCATATCTAACCGAAGGGTATTCAGACCAGTATCTCGGCAAGTTCAGAGCTATTTGCTGCGCATGCGTCATCTATGTCATCGGCCTTGTCATCCTCGTTTCGACTTCGACACCTACAGCCCTCCTTCACAATGCTGGCCTTGGGGGTCTCATCGCGGCCATGATTACGATTGGTCTTGGGACAGGAGGAATTAAGGCGAATGTTACGCCCATGTGTGCTGAGCAGTATCAGCATTCGCATCCAGTTCTCAAGACTCTCAAGTCTGGCGAGGAGGTCATTGTTGACCCAGAGCTCACAGTGCAGAGACTCTTCATGTGGTATGACACGTCAACTTTGTCTGGATATGCATCCGCTAATCAACATCAAGGTTTTATTGGGTCGTCAACATTGGAGCTCTTTCACCGCTCATCACAGTCAACGTCGAAGCTCATCATTCGTTCTGGCTGGCGTACTTGGTCCCATTGATGTGAGTCCTATGTCCCTTGCCTGAATTATATATCCGCAGCTGCTAACTATTTTCAACAGTGCAATCCTCATATCCGCCGCTGTCTTTATCTCTGGTCGAAACAAGTACATCCGCGTTCCTCCATTTGGCTCAGCTATTCTCGATGCATGCCGCACAACCAGCATCGCTATCAAAGAGAAGGGCTTCGATAATGCACGACCATCTGTCCTTAGAGCAACAGGCCACAACGACAAGTACCCGTTGGCTAGTCAAGAGAGATACACTGATGAGTATGTCGGAGATGTCCAGCGGGGACTCAAAAGCTGCAAGGTATGTGAACCGTCTCATGGCGTTCAAGATAAGTACTTACAATGGCAATCTAGATGTTCCTGTTTTTCCCATTCTACTTCATCTGCTGGAATCAGATGTGGAATAACCTCATCTCTCAGGCTGGAACCATGGCTCTCCACGGAACACCCAATGATCTTCTGCAGAACCTGGACCCTATCGCTCTTTGCTTCTTCATCCCCTTCCTCGACTGTAAGTGCTCTATTAGAACATCCTCCCCAACGGTCTTTTAACATTGGGTGATTTAGTGATTGTATATCCCCTACTGCGAAAGTACAGAATCGACTTTGACCCGGTGACCCGCATTTTCATGGGTTTCATGTTCGCCTCAATCTCAATGGCATACGCATGCGTTCTTCAACATTACATCTACAAGTCACCGCCAAACAGTATCCACGTTTGGATCCAAGCACCATCATATATCCTCGTGGCATTGTCCGAAGCCTTTGTTATCATCACAGGTCTCGAGCTCGCCTTTACTCAAGCCCCCAAGAAGTAAGCCTCCACTTTGATCGTACGTTGATGCGAGTACTGACCAAGACTTGTTAGTCTCCGATCTGTCATCTCAGCCCTGTTCTGGCTGACCATCGCCGTTGCTGCTGCGATCTGCATTGCACTCGGCGCAGTCTCCCAGGACCCATATCTCGTGTGGATGTATGGAGCCGTGGGAATTTCGGGGTTAATTGCTGGTTGCGCATTTTACGTTTGCTTCTATAAAGGGCGGAAACAACATCTTTCCCGAGATGAGATTGTTATTGAAGGCAGTTTAGGGAACTAGAATTTATAAAGGTCTATAGATAAATACCTTAGAATAGTATCTGCTTTAAAATAAGAATAAAGAATAAACTAATATATAAAGACTCTAACGGGTATTACATTCTTTAATATAGTAAATAATTAAGGCTAGTAATATAGTTATAGGTTAATAAGTATTAATTTAAGGTAACTAACTATATAATAACCTATAAGTTCTTATAGTAACTAAATATAAGTTATTAAATAACCTTAAAACAAGCTATAGTTATTAAAAGCTAATTAGGTTATTGTTTTAAGAATAGATAGTATTTTATAGTATAAATAAGAAACCTTTTATCTCCTGTCTTGTTATAGTAAAATACCGTTAGCAATTTAGCTGCCGTTTGATTTCTTATGCGACCCGGCTAAAACTTTGCAAGAAGATTTCCTTCATCATAAAGAACTACTGTATCCGGAGGAGACAAAACCTGGGTTATAGTTATTGCTTCAATAGACCGCGTGATGAAGGGACCATCGCTCCCAGAGGTCCCGATACAATGTCCATCTGACTGCAACCTACGAAACACCTCTCGTGTAAGTTGGCGTGTATGAGGCATGCAAGATTCCGTGATTCCTACACAGAGCTCAATGTAAGACCAGAAGATGACATCGTTTCCGGTTTGGGCTAACATAATATGTCAGTTCATAAAGCATGAAAGGATTAGTTTGTTCTCACTTGACTTGCTAATATAGGTCATGAACTCCACCATTTATATAGCTTGAGAGCACAAACAATAGTCAAGCTGAATTCGATACGTTAGTGGTTTCTACTGAGCTACCAAGTTATCTTTGCTCACAATGTGCCAAAACTAAACATTGCTTTCACCCCTAGCTTCCTACTAATCTTAAGCCCCAATTTGTATAACTGAGAAATCGGTAAGATAAGCATCCAGATATACAGGGCTGGATTTAAACAAGCCTGCACTAACGATGGCCACGATATATAATGCATGCCCTCGCCGATCGTCTTGTCCTCCCATGCTTTCCATATCCCCATGAGCACGGGTGCTTGTATCAAAGTGAGCACTACAAAGGTGAGTCCAAACAGGGCATTGTATTCCACGGTCCACTTGACCACTCTCCTGAAAGTTTCGCCTGGAAAGATCTGAAGATACAGAAGTAAAATGGAGGCTTTTATACGTGTCAGGGCAATGTAATAGAGTAGTGCGAATACAAAGAAGTACTGAGTCTTGTTAGAATAGCGAACTAAGAACCCAAGCTTGGTGCTTACTCTGAAGAATGTTGCTACTTGGCGATGCGAGAGGTTTTCAAACTCTTTGCCTAAACCCTGTTCTAGCACTGTCGATAGCGAGTCAGTAAGATACTACAAAAGCCTCTGTGTCCACTAGCTTAATTGATAGAACACTCAAATAGGACTCAAGACGCCCTTGTCTAGTGAAATCCTTTGCTCTTGCCGCTGATACTGAAATGAGTGTATCATTTTGCATATAACTCGCAGGACGTAAAAGACAACGGCCAGCGTCGTCATGATTATTCCAGTGACTTGGAACTCGATGTATTGGTCCATGGGACGAATGCCACATGCTTCTTTGGAAATCCGGGTAAACTCTGGTATTAATGTTAACAGGCTGTAGCTCATGAAATGCTGACCGAATGGGAAGTCGTTTACCCATCGTTTCACCAAAAAGACATCGTTTTGCCACGCAATCCCCCAGTATCCTGGCAAACGCTTTGTCGTGGTATAGTTCGGCTTGAGTTCTGAGCGAAAACGTCGGGTCGCTGAAGCTCTCGAGTGCACATTTGACCTGAAGCTATCCGTTAACGACAGATAGAGACACAGAGGAAGAAGATGAACTGACACCGCACTCGGGTGCATTGCTTATTGACCTACTTGACTGAGCGAAAGCACCACAGAATAGATAAACCCAGAAACAGAGAGAAAGAAGAACAGGGCATGTGGCGAGCCTTAGACATTTCGGCAGATGTTGACTTGTTTGAACCAAGTTCCGGTCGCAAAAGGGAATCAACAGAAAGAAAGTAAGACCGGGACTACATTTCAAATTATAACATCTTGCACTTTGTGACAAATGCTCCGAACGATAATGCCATGGCTTCGTATAGTAAGCCATTGAAAGCCGGAATTAGCAACGCGCCAGCAGTCGAGATCTGAATCGTGGCTTAATGGCGGATAAGAACTGTTTTTCGATCAATCATAAGGCTGTATAAGAAAGTTTATCTTTACTAATACTCTCTAAGTTAGTGTGTACCGAACCGGCCAATTTATAGAGACAGAGGCATAGAAATTCGCCATGCCATTCCGGTCAACAGAGGCGTGCAGATCGACTAGCGCCCGCAAGACGGTCAGATAGACTTGACACCTGTCACAGCAGGTCTCGAAGCACTAAAATATCATGCTCTGGCTCAATGAATGGCTTACGAACTACGGCGCATTGCTATGGAGAATTGTTTAATCAGAATAAGCCGTGTATATTAGCTCAGGATACCTAGCTTCAACGCTTGACTTGTGTGCTGCTACGATGTGCTTTGAGGAAGTGTACCTAAATAGTTTTATATGTTTCAAAGTACTGTTGATAGTTTAAAGTGGCCTATAGCGGTTTAAAGCAGTATAGACTAAGGCAGGTACTTGTTAATAGTCTGAAGCTATCACGTGCTAAGGATCGTCGGTACTCGGTTGTTTTTGACATGATCTTCAGGTCAAACTGGGTCCGTGTGACAAGCGCTGGCTCCGACGTGAGGAACAATGGAGGGCTCCTAATAAGTTGCCCAAGATCGCCTTGTTGATCTTGGCTGTTGAGGTAAATCGAAGGCAATTAAGGTAACTAAAGAGAGGAAGAAGCTACATACTAATAGATGCCTTATCCCAAAGGTGTAAGAAAATATCTACTATTACATCAAAGTGCTAAAAGTTTAATCTAAGATATACTGAGTTTCTACTAAACTATACTTAGTTTACCTAAAGACTTATATTCCTCAGGATAGAGGTCCCGGTGTTTCATCGGCCCCCATTGCTCGTACAATATAGATTGGCCGTTTTGTTTATAGATCCGTTTAGAAGAGAAGCTGACCGTGGGCGATGCAAATGTGACCTGACTTTATGATCTGGAAAAGATAAAAGTGCCGATCAAACCAGCAAGGAATCGCAGAGGAATCATCAGAGCTGATAAAATTGATTCTGTATCCACCTCTGCAGATAATTCTGGAACGAATATCAACCCACTTTCAGTATGAATCTGTCAGAAAATCCCCAATCTACAGGAAAATCTGGTTTTATAAAGTGAAAGCGGATCCCAGTGTCAGACGTCTTCTGACGTTTCTAAGAGCCATTTACAATATCTGACTGCAGATCACGATGGACGGATCGAAACCCTTGCTCCCGCTCCCGTGAATCTCACGTTATATGACGCGTGCCAAGGGACCCATCAGTGACATTTCACGAAGCTGAACGAATCGCAAGGCTTTTGTTCCTAGCTGAGCCTTGCTTCGACCCACTAAAGGCGCCGACATTGGCTGTTGAACATCTAACTTAGATACTTGGCTTCCGCTGCATATCCTCCGTACGCCTTACAGAATGAGAATGAATCCTAACTCGTTCGTGATGTAATGCAATGAATCTATGGATTAGCTTCTGATAATGGAAAGGAATCGAGATGCTGCGCATCTATAAATGCCGCTCTTTGTCATACAAGTATCCAAACTCATCCATCAACTCACATGACTAAATCTACTTCAAATCATCCTTTATATCTCCCAAATCGAACAAATCTATCACCATGCACTTAGCCTGGGTAGGCTTTCCATAGATCTCAAGTACTCCTCAGCTGACAACCATAGACTCTCTTCACTCTCCTTCTCGCTTCCTCGGCTCCAACTGTCTTGGGCGGCAAGTGTAATGCTCCACGCGAAGCGGGCGAGAACAAAACAACTGCCTGGGAGGTTCTTACAACGACTGTGTAGCGAGGAACAGCCAGATGTGCACGGGCGAATGCTTCGGCCAGCCCGCTGGTGGGGCTGGTGCTCCATGCTACACTGGTTGCACCACTAGGAACCAGCAGTACTGCGCTGGCTACTGCATGAAGATTAGCAACTGTGATGACTGCATCAAGAGCCTCAAGGAAATGGGCGCTGCGGGATCCGATGAGAAACATAAGGAGACTTGCCGCCAGGAGGGTAAGAGGTGTCCGAGAACCTGTGAGGAGATTCTGTTTGCTAACGTAGATGTAGGTGACTCGTACTACTGCAACTGTGACTCTTAGTCATCGCGCAATATTCTGGTAGATTAGGCTTCACGATACGTGGTCATGTGGTATTTACAGGCTCCTATCGACTAGATTTAAGTTAGAATTTAGAGTGGAAGCTAATATCAGGATCCGTGAATGGTGAAAGAGATGCGTTCCCCCACCAACTAAGTTCATTGTGCTGAAGATAGACTCTCGGCTACAAGCCCCAATCGCAAATAGTAGATCTATTTGACAATTTAGACATTATGTCAGAATGCCTGACCAATTGCTGTAGAACAAATGTACATAGAGACTGTGTTATGATACTCTACCAATTGGAGCTATGATCCCGGCACCGTAGCTTTAAATGTCTGCGCACGCTGAATATTATTTCTAAGGCTAAGCCCCTTCAGAGTGAGTCAACAAGCAAAAGTCTCCTGGGAACGAAAACATTCTTCGACCTTCCAACCCCTTGTGATCTCCATTGACTTGACCAGACTTCACCTTCTGTCCAGCAGCAAACGTCGATAAAATGTTCCACTGGCACTCGTTACCTGCCGAGATCCGTTGCATGATCTTGGAGACCCTGACAGCACAAAAAGGAATCGCAATCTTCGCTTCCGTCTCGAATGAATGGCGAGCCTTTATTGAGCATCGGACTTTTTCTCATATTAGACTTCACCCCGCATGTCTCGACCACCTCGAACACCTCAACGACCACTACAAGGGACAGATTAAGCATCTATGGCTCAATATAGAGCTCGATGAATATACCTGTCGATCATGCCGGAAGAGAGAGTCGACCACATTGTCATTTTCCATTGCGAGGATCGTGAGAGAAGCCATTACCCGGCTATTCTCCATCTTGACGACCTGGAGAGAGCCTTTGACTCTGGAACTTAACGTTTACTGCCCAAGCGACTCACAGCACTGGTTTAAGAATAGTTACTTCGGAGCTCCTGGCGAAGACAAATTCGAGTGTCAAATCCCTAGTGACGATCCCATACACGATCCCGATCATGGGTGGTTTGGAGGGATTGTCACTGAAGCGCCACCAGACGATGCTCTACGACGTCCTTTTGGATTATCTGAGCTAAGTTTTCGAGAGAGCCTCCCTTTGGTCAATGCCGTGACTAAATTCGTCCTACGTCGCCAGTGCCGCCAGCAGTTCAGACCTGAAATCTTACGACACATTTGGTCAAGACTACCAAACTTGGAAGAGATCTGCTACGAACCGTGGCAGTCACACTTGAACGTAGCACAAAAAGACTCGGATATGGGTAAGTAACAAATAAAAGTAAATGACGTTACACGCTGACAGAATAAATAATAGGTTTTGTAAAAACGATCTACCACATCCCGGCAAGCGTTAAAAGAGTCACGATTTTCGAAGATTTCAATGAGAATTTCCTGGAATTGTATGATCTTAGTAGAGGTTTACTATCACATGGAAACCCAGGGCGAGTCAGACTTCCCTCTCGCATCCTGGGCGGGTTAACTGCCATGCGAAGCCGAGGGCTTGAGCATCTTTCCGTATCTTTCATGATCGATGCCCAGCATTTCCTCAACGTGTGCAAACCAAGTTGGAGATGGCCTCGGCTAAAAACTCTCACATTGATACACCGGGCTATCGCCAAGGCCAACGTCCATCAGACCAACAAGCTCTTCCAGACTGCGGCACAGGCCGCATTCAACATGCCTGAGCTTCAGACACTGACTATATGGCATGGAGAAAGAAGAGAAGCTTGCGCTTTTACCTATCGCCGGGATAATGGTTCGATTTGTTGGCAGGGTACACGAGATATGAGGCTGGAGTCGAAGACTGTTGAGGCTTGGGAGAAGGTAGCCGTCGCATTTTCTGGGAGATTGCTCACAGTTGACACGAAACTGTTGATGGAGGATATCACGTCTCATGGGGACGCCGTTCATTATTTGGGTCTGCATCATGTCGTTAACAGAGTGTCGCTACAGCAGATACGAATTGAGAACCAAGTCTCTTGGCTTTGAGTAACTTGGAATCTGGTTTCGCAGCGATATATTTTGGCTGCAGCAGTTAGTCTCGAGGGGTTTGGTGATGTTACTATCGCGTGCAGATGAACTTCAGGGAGTATGAGCAAGTACACCTGAGGAGGCGTAATGGTCGGGTTTCACACCTGACTATACGGTAGTAACGGGTCGTATATTTCTTCAACATATCAGCTTTACGTTCCAGCGCTGTCGTCTGCCAGTCAGGCACTCCCGTACCCTCCTTCGCCACCTACAGATGATAAACGCGAATAGGATCCAGCAACAGCGTCTGTCCTAGGGAGCGGTTGATTATGGTCCTCAAGGCCTGGCTCTGAGAGCTTATGGACCAGGTGGATGTTTAACAACGGTTGCGCGGGTTATCTGTGTGGGTCACTCGCAATATTTAGATGATAAAGTTGGCATCTTTGGCATTGCGGGAGGGCCATTCATGCCGTGAGCTGATACTCTATTGGTCGATACGTTGGGTAGATACGTTGAGGGGAGTCCACTGGTTGAAGAATGGTTTGCTTAACATGGTCACTTGACATCTCGGTATTGTGATTCTGTGTGGATGGGCGAGGGGATGGTGAATTTGATAGTAATAGTCCCCCTGTGGGTTGCCCTGAATTTGCCATTGTGTATCAGCATTCTGAATGGACTACTAGCTAGACTGCTCAAGTATCATTCTATCATAGTGCGCTGATCAAACAGTCCCATAGAGTTTTGAACATCTACTGGCAAGTACGGCTGTATATTGTGCTAAGACTCCCTAGGCACCTTACACCTCGACACAAATACCCAGGCTCTAACCAGACACTTCAGGAATATGATACCTAGTAAGTCGCAATCTCCATTGCAGATTCTCTAACAAGAGCCTACGCGCTATTTCCCACGCTAGACCCGGGGAGATGGCAGAGAGGCCGAGCGTTACGGTTAAGACTTAGTTCTTGGGCAAGAACACGCTTTTGATTTGCTCTCTCGTCAATCCCTGGTTCAGCTCCCATGCTTGAAGCACGGTCACTGGTCACTGAATGAAAGCAAAGGGGGCTGTGTTTTCAGCTGCGCAGTGAAAACGGCATCAGATTGCACTTGAAAGAAATGGTAATCGCACAGCTGTGGAAGAAAAAACACAGCTCGAGGCTAATCAAGTTAACAAAGAGCATGGAAATTTATGCCAAACAAGGCCAATTACGACGGATCACTAGACGGTCCACGATCTAAATTAACCTTCAGCTTTGCGGCGAGGTATCTTAGCAAGGAGTAAGCCATTCTGAGACATCACACCACCATCCAGCAGGGATGCAGGTATCTCAACCAACAAATGTAACCTTGCCGTGCATATATGTATTAGAGAAAGACCCCCCAACCACCCTCCTCCATTTCTAACTCTTAAGTTCTCCTTATCTCCCGATTTGCATGAAGACAATGGCGTGGAGCCGTTCTGAATTATCTGCAGCGGGCTTCTTCTATGATGAAGACTTGCGAACAGATCTGAAGTGCTATCCGTGGCTTATTGTTGAGTGTAAGAGTGGCAAGGGCACTCTCAAGGAGAGCCAACGATTGGCACAATTGGAGACTGTTTGTTGCCAAGCACTCAACGCCAGCGCGTGTGCCGTTAAGTTGAACCAGATCGCCGCGAGGTATGCCGTTGAGCTGCGTAAGCAGACGCATATTCCTCCGATTCCAGCCGTGACCACAGTCGGACCCAAGGTCAGTGTCTGGATAACGTACTATGCGAAAGACTTCATGGCATACAATAACGCGTGCTCTTACCGGAGACAGGACCAAGGCTATGTAAGTACAGAGCTCGAGGTCTGAAACTAAACTCTAATGATGATTTCTCTTAGATGATGCAACTTGTCTGGGAGGGAGATATGACTGAGACCCGAGACATCAGGGAGTTCCAACTGATACTCGAAAACACATATACTTGGGATATGCGGGTATTCAAGCTTCAGATAAATGGGTTAATCGACCATTGGAGGGCTGCCCACTGTAGCGTCGAATCTACTCCACTACGAAGAAGTACTCGGTTGAGAGAAAAGGCTGCTTCACAGCCAGGTACTCCATTTGACAGCAGCCGAAACACAAGGTCTTCTAATGCCAACGTCGGCCAGGGGACAACTGCCGTACTAATCAAGACTCCTGGGTCTCCCGAGTCTCCTCAGACTCCTAAGACTCCCACAGCACGAGCAGGCCGGGCTTCAGCACCCGCGCGAGCTGCTGAGGTTTCAAGCGGATCTGAATCGTCTTCAGACTCGGACGCTGAAGAGGCCGACGACAACCCTGCCTACTCACCTTCAAGTTCAAGCTCAACCTTTTATACGGCAAGCGAGGGAAGATCTGTACGAGACTCAATGGGTCCTCCTTCAGCCCGCAGCTCAGCCCGCAGCTCAGCTCGTCTTTCAACACGTAGCTCAGTGGGCCCTCCTCCTTCAATTCGTAGCTCAATGGGTCCTCCTTCATGGCGTTCCCTAAGGGGCCCAGCTTCGAGTGCTAGCTCAAGAGGCCAGGCTTCTGTGTGCAGCTCTGTGGACCCTCTCCTTGATTCTGCCAACATTGACGATTGGGGTTACACCCCGCAGCAAAATGTACGAAAAGTCTTTCCAGACATATGCCCAACGTGTCAAAGAACAAGAAAGTTTTTCCATAATTGCCATCTTTGACATATGGATAGGGGGGTCGGACAAGGACAACCAAATCAGACTTCCTGTCTTCAGGCTGGATAATCTTCGCTTTGAGGTTCAGATTTTAGTGTATAGCGTCGCTGCTATGATTGAGATGAGGTTTGGGGAAACAATGATAACGAGAAGGATGGTAGGAAGCGAGGAGGCAAGACCATAAAGCGGTTGTGGTTGTACTTCTAAATACAGGTGCTTCAATTGTAGCATTAACATATCTTATTACTAAGTTAATAAGAATAATGTTCTTTTCATAGCTTTGAATAATATATCTCTTATAAAACTATAAGATCTTAATTATAGGTCATTATTAAGTATATTAAGACTAATAAATATTAAATGTATTAGAACATAATACTAGCAGTTTATAAGAAGCTAATTCGGTATTTGGGGTTTATGGTAACCAAGGTTGCAGCATATGGATCTAACTTTAATGTTATGGCTTACGAAGTACTGATGTTAAAATATACATAGGTAGCGTTTGCAATTGTATTTCACACCTCGACCTGCACGTAACAGCCTTCAGTAGCATCAAAGCTCTTCCTGGACATCCATTCCCACATCGGCCTCCCCAATCTGTCCTTTTGGATGCATGATCTGGCTCGCTATCTTTCGCCAAAAGTCACAGCTGACCTTCGAGTTCTGGTCATCCTTGACTAGTGACCATGTGCTCGAATTGGGCTTCATAACATTAGAAAAGAGTGGCCCAGATCGATTGACAACTGGCCATCCTGTGTTTCCTGTGCCATTGGTATTGCCATAAACAGCGAGCGACGAAAGGTATTGCAAGTAGGTCTTTATAACTGTTGAGTTCAAGTTTGACGCCAGTTTATTTGCCTCGTTTTTGGGATAATCAAATCCTTTCTCAAACATAGTTGCGATCTATCCGGGGAAATCTACATTGCCGAATAGCGGTATTAGATCAGTGGCGTGAAAGGCATGACTATCTTTGGGGAAGCCGTAATTCATAGCGCAAGCCTGCTGGGGATACGCATAGATGAGATCTCTGGTATTGCACGTGAAAGATGCGTCCCGAATGATGTGGCGAAAAAACTTGTTGTAGTTTCCGCCGTAATTCTTAACACAGTCATAATGTTCAGCAGTTTCAGTTCTCATGTGAGCTAGAGTCTCGCCTAGAAGGAACTTGGTCAAGAATCCGTAGAAGGCTTCATTATTAGTGACACTCGTCGGAGTAAAAGACTGAGCATCGTTTGCGCAGTGGGAAATAAGAGCAGATTGAATCCCAGGCCAGAATTTCTCTACGTGAAAGCGTTAGCATCACCACTAAGATGATATATCAACCATTGCTTACTTTGAGCGAAAGCAAGAGTAGGAATCGTCGTGATCCAAGTATTGTCCACTGCAGGCCCGACCGGGAAAAGCCCAGTCTGTTTGACGTCCCGGAAAAGGTTAACATTCGCCACTCCCAACCTTTTCAACGAAATTGAAGGGTCTCTGATGCACTCAATATCGTATGGGGCATAGCAACCAAGGGATTGTGAAAAAGTCTGGTATACCTGATCCAGCTGGCCACCGGGAGAGTTATCCCACGCCCATTCAAAGGCAGGACTTTGGGTAAGAAATCGAGTGAAGAGAGGATTCTCCTTTCCATTTCCCCGGATGAGGTGGTGAAGAATAGAACCACCACCAGCTGACTCTCCCCTAGCACTGACAGTTTTGTTATCCCCATGGACTTGGCCGATGTACTTTTGGACCCATCTAAGTAGAAGGTTTTGGTCGTACAAGCCGGCATTAGGCAGGCCGTTTGCCTCCATGAAGGAGCCAGCTAACCACCCGAAAGCCCCGAGCCGATAGTTTCCCGCCACAACGATAGTCGAGTAATTGGAGGCTTCTATGAGGGACTTCCTATTGTAGAGAGGGCCGTTGAAATATTTTGCGACCTTCATTCTCTTTGTACCAAATGCATATGCCCCTACGTAGAACCAGACGGTAACGGGGAGTAATTGGGCACCAGGGTCTTTGAATACTCGCTGCGGAACATAGACATCGAGGAAAAGGCAATCCTCAGTTCCGGTCCAATTAGAAGCCGTTGAAGGATGCGACATGTCCGGATCAAGGTCCTGGAAAGGATCGCCAAGGCGATGTTTACCGCCACGCGGAGTCTTGAGCACGGATGGATTGATTTGGAGACAATCTGTCACGAAGGGGGTCTTGGTGTCAGTCTTTTTTTCGGAAATCTGACGGGCAAAAACGGATTGGCTTGGCTCCAAAGCGGACATTCTCGAATAAATAGATCTGTGATTAATTGGCCGGATTCTTGTGTTGTTGTGCTGCATGTCGCACATTGTCGTCCTAAAGAAGGGGTTTGGCTCGATATGACCCCCAAGGTAGATCCAGAGTCGGAAGGGCTGCTGCACCATGAGCCATAGGAATGAGGCTCAAGGAGCCGAGTAAAAGGACTTTCAATTTCATGGCTGTGACTTTTCTTTTGTTATCGTAGATGAAGTGTTTGCTCGTGAATGTGTTGGGTTGCTCGCATTCTTAAGCTCATCACATAATGTAAAGTCTCTCAATTCAGCTCTCCACAAACCGATATCACATTCCACTAGTGTGTGATATGTAGGTGCCACATCGCCACACCGTAATATTAGCAGCTGAGGTTAAGCTGTATTTGACGAGAGCGGTAGTGGTACGAAATTTTGAGCTAGATCGCGGGGAAGCCTGTGAGCTGAATCTGGAATGAGATCAGGCCATAGTGAGGTCTACGAGGATTTGACTTTTCACGACCACTTCGAGCGACAGAATTTAATCTCTCTTCCTGTGACACATCGAAGCCATTAGTAGTAGAACCACATTCCTTGAGGTTCGTATGAGGGTAGCTTCGAGTAAAGTGGTATAGGCAAGGGAGTACAAGGGAGAAAACAGATTCTAGATGTTCTTATAACTCTTGCATCAACAGCGCACGTCGCAATACGATCGTGTGTATATCCAAGGGAAGTGACAGTGCTCTATTATGGTGGACACTGCGTGGAAGCTGGTCTTAATGACCTATGACTTGTCCGGATTATTGACGCAATGGACCGAGTTTACGGTGTCCAGGTGCAGATCGTTAACATCCCTCGATACGTAAATGCTAGAGCCTTTGCAATTCTTCTTCCTGGACAAAATTGACATTAGCAAGTCAAATGCAAGCCCAACAGTAATCTTACTCATATAAGTAGCAGAAAGTGCTGCGTCGAAGGTGGATGCTGTTGACCTTGAACTTGCTACTCGGAAATCAGTGAAGTCAGGTACGAGTGTTAACACAAAACATACCTGGAGCCAACATTGCCGCACCCGTAACCGTGAACGTCTTCGTGCGACCCTTTGAGGTTCTTCTGATTATAAACCCTCGCCTGCTCGAGGTTAGTTCAACGCATACCAGCTGAAGTGAAATAAATCTTACGGTGATTACATCTGTCGCAGCGGCTGCAACAGCGAGGTAAGAAATGAGTGCGATAATCTGCATGGCTGTTGTAAAATAGCGCGACTAACAAGACGTTCACTAAGAAGCATTAACAAGAGTAAGAGATATGGCGGGGCTATAAAGACATTCATGAGGTCTTTACGCAAGGGTGCTGGAAGTCGGCAGTGAAAAACGGAGCTCAATACCCCGAACATGGGTCGCGGCAAATAGCTGCCGAGCGTCTAATCATGTCACTGGAAGTAAAGAATAGGCACTGTGGCTTAGGAAGATCTGCCAAGCTAGCCTAATTGCCCATCTTTCTATGTGTCCTTATTGCAGTTAGGCCAAGGAAATGCTTAAAAACAACCGTTGCACCTGTGCCTCTTATGCTGTTTGTTGCTATTCGCGTTGTCTCACTGTAACCACGTTGATCAGAAGTCCACGCCTACCCTAGATTAAGCTCAGGTAGCTACTAAGACTCCATTCACCAACTGTTCACCACTAAAGAAAATATAAAAGAAACATATAGGTCTATACTTTTCCAATGATTAGGACGGAGAATAGTTTCGAAGTGGCAAAAGACTCATGTGAGCCTGGGAATGAGCTTGTGGTGGCAGCTCGGTCCCTAATTGGAGAACTGAAAGCGCAATGCCAGGACGAGTAGCGCCATAGAGCCAAACAAAGGATATGGTGAGTACTATGGTTCCTAATTAAAGTACCATACACACCGATTTAGTGATCGTCATCTGTTTGTAAGACGCGAATAAAAAACCCAATTCCTCGCCACAATACCGTATCTCAAACGTTCGCATTAGTGTCAGCCAGCCACATCTGGGTCTCGAACAGACGATGAACGCCAAATCTCACAGCCGTCAAGTTGCCCCTCCTACATCAGCTATGTATATCACGCCTCAGTCAGATCCGCGGGCCAGTAGGATAAAGCTCCGCCTGAGATAAGCTCAAGTAGCCAATAGATGCTATTGGTCTGTACCCTCCTTCACTGATATCGACCTTGGCACTCTTCCGGTTTTCGTACTTCTTCCTATCATCTAGATCCTCATCCCCGCAAGTCTAGGCCCGGGCCTTTCGCCGCTATTGATCTGGCCCACCTTTGAGGCTAAACCATTGTTGTGTCAGAGTGAGCAAGCTGAAAAAGAGAGTCATTATCACAATTGAATGAGAACATGGGCGACGAACATAAATATTCTGTGCCTTGCCCACTGGCTGTGCTCAACAGCCAAAAACACCATCTGAATTCGTTCTACAATTGACTGGAGCTATACAACCACGATGTCGACAGCAACGCAGACTCCACCGTCTGAAAAGACACTACAAGAGAAGATCGAACACCTCGGTGAACTAGTCAGAGATCCCAAATCTGACTTGGGCTCCGATGAATTGCCACATCTTTCCGAGCTCATCGATGATTGGTACAATACCGATGTCGATGTCACCAAGGAAGAGTTCCATCAAAGAATTTTACGAGTTTTTAAAGATTCCAAGCATGAGCAGGTATACAATAGCGTTATGGATCAATTGCCTAGTGAAACGCGAAAGGTTCTTGAGGATTTCATCGATGGCCAAAAGACTGCCGACGAAGCTGGGGAAGCTATCAAGAAGGTTGCACCTTTGGAGCTTGGGGTGCCAGGTACCAGCTCTCACGTTCAGACCTTCTCTATGATGGCACAGCAGGTGACACCTCCTGGCAAAACCAAGGTCCGTGTTCTCCTCCATAAAAGTGCGCTCTTGATCTCACATTCACAGGGCAAGGAAACCAAGGACTTGACCTTTCAGAATTGGGGCCGCACCATCAAGAATACGCCGACTGTCACGTATTACCCCGAAACTGTCGCCGAGATTATCGAGATTGTTCGTGATGCCGTGTCCAAGAACAAGGGCATTCGTGTTGCCGGTTTTCGTAAGCTTCTGGTCTTACCAAGCGTCCTCTCAACTGACAGTATCTAGGGCACTCATGGGCACCCGTTTTCGGGAGGAGCAACAAGGCTGGCCAGTCTACTAATGGCGATGTGTTGATCTCTACCTTGACTGAGACCAACGCAAGCAGATTGCCCAATCTCACTTCGGTTCCGACCAACCTCTTTTAGCCCAAGGACACGGAACTCAACGCGATCAACGTTATCACTGACCCCAAATTTGTAGGAGCTCCGGCTCTGAAGAATGGCAAGAAGTATGTTCAGGTTGGAACAGCGACCACGAATGAAAAGTTCCGACGGTGGTGTATCAACACGGGCAACGTCACTTTGCCAATGAACATTATTGAGGTCGAGATAACCTTTGGAGGTAGCAATGCTACAATTTGGTGAGTTCTTGAGTGAAACCTTTACCTTCGCAACTAACGCTTGTAGCCACGGCGCGGGCATCAACAACCCAACCTTGAGCGACCTTGTCCGACGAATCGACTACATAGACGTCAACGGCAAAGAACGATTCGTCAACATGTCCGATCCCACGCTTCTCAAGGCCGCTAGTGGATGTTTCGGTCTTCTTGGTGTCGTCACCTACATCACATTTGAGTGCGACGCCATGTGCACCGCCGTCATGCGTCCGGTCAAACTTGACGTTGTCGTAGCTATCCCGCCGCCGCCCGAGATGAAAGACTCAGATATCCCCGCTGCTCTTCGCCAAAATCGCACACAGGCTCAAAAGGACGATGCAGTCCGTGAGTTTGAGCGTCGCGCGAATGAGGACTTTTATGCAGAGTGGTTCTGGTTTCCTTACTCGCAGCAGGTCTGGGTTAATACCTGGAAGACTGACACTGACACGAAGAACGTGGTTAACTACCCCAGCAATGCAAAGACATTGTATCAAGTTGCCAGCACCGCGATTATGAATATGGCTCAAGAGATTGGAAAACATATCCATGCTTTACAAGTTGCGCCTCAGACGCAGACCTCACTCCTTTGTAGGTTCGGACCATTTCTTTTTGAGAGAAGAAGGCTAACACGACGCAACAGCTTGGCTCGCAGTCAAAAACTTTGACGATGTCAAAGGAACCAACAAATCCATCAGAACCCTGCTGCCTAACGCTCTTCATTTCCAACGCGGAGTTCAGAATATTCGCGTCCGGAATCTGGAAGTTGAGATGGCTGTAAGTCTTTTGATCTTTGATCTCGAACCAATAACTAATTTGACTATTAGCTTGACTCAAAGAAGGGCAAGCCTAATGAGAGAGACTACACCAACGTCAGACGTGCTTGGTGGGACGTCATCAAGACATGCTACGCCAACGCCAAAACATCCCCTATGCGCATGCCCATGGAGATGCGAATAATGGGTTCCAGCGATGTCACTCTCGCGCCACAGCGCGGCAACAAGCTCGGAACATGCGCCATCGGTATCTTGACTCTGGAGGCTGTATCCGACATCTGGGTCCCTTATGCGCAACAAGTCCTTGACAAGTGGACGAGCTACAAGACGAACGACGGGAAGCCTGTGGTGGTGAAGCCTCATTGGGCTAAGGAATGGTATATGTACAAGGTTGGCGGTAAGCCTTGGGTGGAGAAGCTGGTCAAGGAAGATTACAAGGAGGAGATTGCAGAGTTTCAGACGCTGATGGGTGCTATTGGTAAGAAGCATGGTTGGACGCTTGGGGATATCAAGAGGACGTTTTCTAATGATGTCCTTGATAATACCTTCCTGGGCGGCGTTGCTATCTCTAAGCCACAGCAGGCTGCGAAGTTAAAGACTGTTCAGGTTCAGGTGCATGAAGTTCCTGCGGATACAGTCTCGGAGGTATCTGTTTAAGCACCAGCCATCAGATAATTGACTGAATATCACATTATTTCAGATGACTATGTAATCCCGAACGTCATGATCTTCAACCTCCCCTGAAACTCATCAAATCTCTCCTCTGTTCCGATATGGGCCCGTTTTTAGTCTGGGCGAATTCGATGCTGTTACTATCACGTACAGATGGAGGCAGAGACGGGCGCAAGGCCCCACTGCGTTTGTGGCTTTGTACTGCCAGCGAAGGAGGTACAAATGGCCTACCAAGTCCACGCTTGAGATTCGTTATTCCAAGCGCATGGAGGATGAATTTGGAGCATGAGAATGAGTAAAACTGTAAATTTCGAAAATTCCAAAACTCGAATACTCCGTTAATAAATATAATGCGCCTGTGTGGTAAGCCAATAAAGGAACAGTCGTAGGCTGAACTATTACGTCCTACTTGATCGCGGGGTACATGCGAGTGAGACATTAGTTAGCCCATTACAATATCAGGCTGTGTTCGAAGAGCCTGATTTTGGATATCGCCAACAGACACCTGCCAAACCTACTCGCTCAAGCAAAGGCCTGAGATCTTGCCCCGAGCGCAACTACAAATTTATCGCCATGTTCTCCTACAATAGCATAGGAGGAGTGCTCAGCTCGACGCAGATCCGCCTCCTCCATCTTCTTCCAGCAACGAACATCGACGATGCGATTGAAGCTCGACTTGAGGTTGTCACACCTGACCAAAACCCAGTATATGAAGCCCTTTCATATTGCTGGGGCGATACCTCCCACCTTCAAGAGATAAGGTGTAACGATCAACGATTTCAAGTCACCGAGAATCTTTTTTCTGCACTGCAGCACTTGAGGAACGAGGATACCGAGCGAACACTGTGGATCGACGCTATTTGCATCAACCAGAAGGATCTTAAGGAGCGCCAATCCCAGGTGAAACTCATGAAAGATATATACACTAAATCGAAGAGAGCAGTCATCTGGCTTGGTCCCGATCCCGCTTCTGATGGTATACACCACTTATTCGAGCTGATGCAAACGAGCCCAAATATCGAGTTGTCTCCTATGAACCATTTTGGTAAAGGGCTTTTCGACAAGTACGCAGTGTCAGGTGATGGATCTTATCCAAGTAAGGACACGGGGGATAATGATATAGTTATCCTGGCATGGCCAAAAGAGGCGCACTCGCGCTATTGAAGAGACCATGGTGGTCAAGAGTATGGACCGTTCAAGAAATGGCTCTGGCTCCTAGTGCGATCATCATGTGCGGCAACTTGGCTGCTCCATTACTGGACATCAAACGAACATGCGGCCGTGTTCTCGCGTCCGCACTCCGCGACACTTGTCACCCTGGCAACAAAAGAAAGGCTCGTGAGGATAGAGGTCTATCTCATGACACTGATGGCAAAGTTTTTATTGCCTTGGTGCGATTGCATCGCAATTACAGTATGAACAAAGAGCTTGGGGTCCTACTCCATCTTCTTCGTTGGTTGAGAGCCAAAGATCCAAGGGATAAGGTGTACGGCTCCCTGGGTATCGCCGCATCAGCTTATGGCATCGATCCAGACTACGATATTTCTATTGTGGAATGCTATACACGTACAGCCTTCAAGATCATAAGTGGTAGCCATTCGCTCGAGATTTTCAGCTCACTACGAAGGCCATCGTGTATCAAGTCAAATCTGAGGGGCTTGCCTTCGTGGGCCCCTGATTGGAGCTACGACCTCTCAAATGTCCCGAATTAAGGGAAGATACCTATTAGTCTCAAAGACCGTATCATAAGGGAGAACGAGCGGACACCAGAATTGCTGGAAATGGACGATACGTTTCCCGAAAAGAACGCAGCCAGGTCCAGCATGCCGTTCATTGTACGACACCTAAACGACGGCAAAGTACTGGTTCTTCAGGGCATCATCACGGACAGGCTGAGTTCTGTAGGCGACAAGCTGTCACACTCTTGTGAGAGACCTGAAATACCACCTGACAATGTTGTCAAAGACTCAGTGCGCATTTTGAGACGAAACATGAGCATCTCTGAGACTATTGGCGACGTTGTAGACACCCTCCAAGGATGGAAAGATCTGGCCTTTAAGACTGGAAGGCTACACACGATGCAAGGTGAAATCCGAATGGACGTTTTCCTTACTACTATCTTGAGCAACCGAATTCGACTCGCAGCTAATCGACGCGAAGTCCTGGATAGTTTCGAACAGGGCTTGAAAGCACTGTTTGAACTGAAATCAATACCAGTCATCGCTAAGAACCAGCAACATCTCTCAATTAGCGTACCGAAGCCCTACTACCCACTACTGGGATATAACAGAGGAAGCATAACGGATCGGAGCGCCATAATAAAGACGGGGGGGAAGTCCTTCGCCGACATACAGCGGGCTTTTGACCAAAGAATGGCAACGACATGCTCAGGATATTTCTGCTTGGTTCCTTGGCCTGCCCGAGCTAGTGATCGGATCGCGCTACTTCGAGGCGGGAGGACACCATATGTGCTGCGGAAAGCTGGTGAAAAATGGAAGATTTTGGGAGATTGTTACGTTCACGGCATTATGTCTGGTGAGGCATGGAATGATGATAAGTGTGTTGATATTGAGATCATTTGATCAAAGGGCAAAGGCTCAAAGGGAAACCCTTTCTGTGAGAACCGTACGGTAGCGTGTCCGGGAAAGGAGGGTAAATTGAAATTTTGAAGGCTCTCCGCAATGATAATGATAACTGAATCATGCTGCTCCCGCGATACAAGACTGTTAAAAGACGATGGAGGGATATTCAAGCAGAATAGATCTCCTACCAGGGCACAAATTCCTTGCTGTATTCCTATCCATATGTCAAGATGATTTGTAAGCTGGCCGGCAATCTAGAGAGAGACTGATATGGGAGTTGGTAGATGTATGCATAGGACTGAAGTAGACGATGAACCATTCAAAATGCAATGTGCTTCGTATCCTAGACATGGCTGGGTGTATTTTGTCAGCCCGTCTGGTGTCGAGAAATCGAGCAGCCTTCAAGTTGGCGTATCTCATAGCCGCCATTCACCGTAGTCTCAGGCTCCAGACAGAACTTGATGAGACGCTGAGTCACATGCTCCGGGAACATGCAGTGAACAGCCATACGTGATAAAATCAGAGAAAACGTGAACAAGAAATCAGTCAGAAATAAGATACATGGGCGAGTCTCCCATCGTGGAACGTGGCCCATCGGAGTCGAGTACTCATGTAGTGATGCTATGCTTCTCCATCGAAGATGGGAATCGTCAGACTTTGCTATGAACCCGTTGTGTTCGCACCGATACTGACATACTCCGACTGACTCAAAATGCTTGCTCCCTGGATCTTTCTTATTCGCCGTTCTTGTCTGGCGCCTTCACATCTCATACAATCACCTCTCGAAAGTTCCATATGGCGTACCCTGGTCACCACGCGGGTGCTTTACCCCGTATATCGTTACACAGATCGCTGGTATCTGGAACATTCCGCGCGTCACGAACCAGGCTCATCAAGAGGTGCGCTCAACGACAAATCCCTTACCCCTCATGCTGATGTTTGTAGTACAACAAAAAGGGCTCCATTTGTGTCATTGCTCTGCCGTTTAGTCGTCCAGAGGTTCTGTTGCCTCAAAGCTTCATTCTGGGGATGATTACACAGAATGACAAGATACTTAGCCCGATTCCTGTACAACATGAAGTTGTGGGTGCAGAATTTGCTTCCCTCAATTCGGCGTTTGGAAAGACTTTGCGATCTATGATGTTCTTCGCGTGCAGTTGAATCGGCATCTTTCAAGCTTGATATCCAGAATTGCGGAAGAATTGGCTACTGCGATAGGCGGGGTGTTTGGATTAGACACAAAGTGGAATGAAGTTCGGGTCTACAGTCTTGTGCGAAGAGTGATTGCAAGGATCACGGCTTGGTTGGTGCTTGGCGGGATACTAAGTATGCAAGCACACATAAAACCATAAAGGTTTGCAACTAACAAGAGCTAACTTAGGTACCGATGAAGAACTCGTTGAGAACCTGTCCAAGTCCTCCGCCAGTGTTATACCTAGCGCCATCGCACTATCATTATTTCCTCCGTTCCTCCAACCAATCACTTCCCGAATCACACCCATCTTCAACCACATCTACATGAACAGAGCCCTCAAGATCCTCGGTCCACACATCGAAAAGTGAATCATCACCGTCGAAAACGGGCTTTTGAAGCATGTCCCACAAGAAGATGTGCTTAATTGGCATATCCACGAAGCACTGCGCAAGAAAGAACCTCGCTTCGAGATGGCCGACGTCAATGCTTGCCGTGTTTTCGCCACAGTGTTTGCAGCACTGGAATCAACAACACTAACAATGACATATGCTCTCTTCAACGTTTGAGCAAGCAATCCATCTACGCAAGTTTGGCAAGCTTTGGAGGAAGAAGCACTTGGTTGTTTCTCCACAAACGTTGATCAAACAAGTTTGAATGGCCTGCATGTTGTGGACAGTGTTATCAAGGAAACACTTCGGCTTAATACTACAACCAAAGCACTGTTAGTGGAGGCTATGCAGGAAGACGGCCTGACAATCCAAGATCGTATGATTCATCTCCCTCAAGGCGCCCACGTGAGTATCTCCGCTTGGGGTATTCATCACGACGAGGACATATATGCTAACGCATACGCCTTTGACCCGTTTCGCTTCGTGCCGTTACGCAAGGACAACGGTCAGAACACAGGCTCTCTTGTCACTCCTTCGGAGAATTACCTCCCATTTGTGTTTGGGAAGCACTCTTGTCCTGGGAGGCAGTTTGCAACTGTTGCTACGAAAGTGTTTCTTGCGTATTTGGCAAAGAATTATAATTTGGAGCAAGTTCATAAGAAGCCTCGTTTCTTAAGTTTGGGACATCTTCCTGTGCCTCCCATGAGGGCAAAGCTGAGAGTCCGAAGGAAGGCAAGTTGTGTAGAGTCTTAACCTTAGAATTAGGTTTGGCACTTGTCTGTATTGTGCCTGTATTTCTCTTATTTGAATGTTCTTATGGTCCATTGTGGATGTGATGCTAGGGGCGGCAAGAAAACATGGAATCAAGATACTGAGAGACAACAAGCCTTGGCATACCATAGCATGCCTCTAGACCATCGGAGTTTGACGCCCTAAGCTTTGTGCCTCTTGGGGGGTGAGGACAATGTTTCCCGTGCGAAGTTTGATGCCTATAAGCGACAAAATGTAGGCGATCTCTCCTCGAATCAGGCCCACTTGTGAAGAGGCTTGCCTGCAGCTTTTTCTCCGTCGTATCAACAATCACGCAAATCGGGAATTGTTTGTTGTGCCATGGCCCATGCAGTTTTAGTGACGAGTAGGCCCCATGAATGCACATCGCTTCTTGATCCTTTTCATAGGATGGCTCAAGACAAAGGCAAACGGGGTCGACTGTGTAAGTGGGAGATGAACTCGGAGTGAAATGTCTTGGAGAATTTCTTTTCCTTTTTTTCCTTCTTCATTCTCTATCCCTCGACATACCTGAACTGATAACTGTTGTACCGCTCAACTACATCTCTGCGTACAGAAGCATCTTTACAAGATGTCATTTCACAAAGGGGGGTTTTGCGTCTCCAGTAGTTATAGGGACCAAGGTCAGTTGCTATTCCTCTCCATCGAGCCATACTCTAACTCTGCATCTAAGTTCCAGGAAAGCCAACAGTCATCGGCATCTACGGTATTCCAGGCTCAGGAAAGTCTTTCATCCTCCAATACCTGCGCAAGGACCTCGGTGAAGAACAATTCGCGTTCTTTGAAGGCTCTGAAATCATTGCCTCTCTCGTCCCTGGAGGCCTTGACGAGTTTCAGAAACTCACTGAGGACGTCAAGTATGAATGGCGCATCAAAGCTATCAACCACATCAAGAATGAAGCTATCACCAGCAGTCGAGTCGCCGTGGTGACTGGTCACTTTAGCTTCTGGTCTAAGGGGCACGATAAACCCGAAGGGGTTCTCACAGAGGGTGACTTGGAGACGTTCACCCATATCATCTATCTGGAACCTGACGAGCAAACGATCATGTCAAATATCGAGAGCGACAAGAAGGATAGATCTCATATGTCTCATTTGACCATTGAGAACGTGAGGGACTGGCAAAGCCGTGAGATCTCGGCGCTGCGAGTCAACTGTTGCGACAAGATTATTCTTTTTGCTAACATCCAATCGCCGCCCCTGCCCCGGAACGTCCTAAACCTCGTTCGAAAGTTCAAAAAGGCCCCTAAAGCGGAAGCAAACATTGCAGAGGTGACGAAGCGCCTTGACGAGATCGTCGCTCTGCACGACAGCAAAGAGCTCCAGACATTCCTCGTTTTTGATGCTGACAGAACACTGTCGGTTGAAGATGCTGGCCTTGCCCTTTGGAATGACGTGTATGAAGACGATGCGGCAGGCGGTGGCTTTCTTTTGAAATACCTCTTCGGTGGTTCAATGGGGTACTCGGATGATTCATTCCACGAGGCCACCGTGATGTTGGAAAACAAGTGTAATGATGAGGAATTCGAGGATCATTGCAACACGGTCTCAGCGTGCGTCTCTCTGCGCCCTGAGTTCCTTTCCCTCTTGCACGTTGTCGAACACACGAACCACATGGGAGCTGTTGTTGTGACCTGTGGCGTTGGACGTCTATGGACCAAGGTCTTGGAGCACCATGGCCTTGCAGACAGTGTCAAAGTAATCGGTGGAGGAAGATTCTCAGATGGCTACATCGTCACTCCTGGAGTCAAGGCTGCTGTGGTGTCGCACCTCAGAGACGTCCATGATCTCTACGTCTGGGCCTTTGGTGATAGTCCCTTGGATATTCCCATGTTGTGGGAAGCGGACCAAGCTATTGTCGTTGTCGGTGAAGAGCGGAAGAGAAGCAAGACTATGGATGAAGAGTTGGGGCAGGTTATTCGAGATGATCACCTACGAGCCCGACAGATTCTTCTGCCAAGTAGAGCGTCGCCTAGACTTGACACCAACACTCTACCTGTTGTCAGCATGGACGAAGCCTTCGTCAACTCAATCGTTGACCCTCGCCCTGGCCGCCAGCCGCTCAAGATCTTCGACGCAACCCATAAAGCCGCAGCCAAACTTCTCATGTCACCGATGCGGGACGCCGCAGTATCTGGTCCAATGCTGCGACATGCACACGCCAATGTCGGGCGATATCTCGCCACAGAGTATGTATCCGAGCTCATCGGTCTTGAGGATTACGCCATTCCCCACGTGCAGGGCCATAACACGACCGGGTATTATCTCCGCAATGAAGCTACTACTTCGATCGTCGCTTTGATGCGCGGCGGTGAACCGATGGCGTTGGGCGTTAGCCAAGTGTTCCCGCAAGCCATGTTCATTCATGCCTCTGCCGCTCAAGACGTGAAGATGCATCATGTCCAGGGACAGTCGAATGTGATCTTGGTAGACTCTGTGGTCAATAGCGGCAAGAGCGTTATTGAGTTCATCAAGCGCGTTGTCCGTCTTGAGCACAACATCAACATCACGGTCGTGGCCGGGGTAGTTCAGGCTGAGGCGGTCGCTGAGGGCCATCTATTCGCCAAGGTGATGAAACGGCATGGAGCTGGATTGGTTGCACTCCGAATTTCGGAGAACAAGTTCACTGGAACCAAGACGACCGACACCGGCAATCGGCTGTTCAACACGACTCACTTGACTTAGGCTTCTACAGTGCCATGAGGCCAGGGGTACAGATCCTGGAGATAGGCAGTACTAGTTGACGATAGAGATCACAAGAAATCGAAGAGTATTTATCATTATCTAATTGAAAGGGAATTGGCAGGCTGGGTAGTAGTTCCACCTCCATGACCCATCGCCATCCTCCTCACGGTAGTCTTAGCCCTCATTGTTACAGTTCGTGCAGTAGTCCATAACAACCTTACAAGAGTTCGACAACTCAATATGTCCACACATCCAAATATGGTCATTCTGCTTCGCGTTCTCACGTCTGTATCCAAAGTCAGTAAACAATCCATACTCAACAGTTAGAGAAGAGGAACTTACGCTTCCTTGATGAGCTTCCCGCTCATACCAATACCATAGTCATCACAGCTAAACTTGGCAATACAAGCAGCCTGTCCCATGGACATTACCATGAGAAGACCTTTCTTAGACCGACTGTAACGCGTAGTGTAACCCGTGTAAATAGTATCGTCGTCAAATTCTCCAATAGCGCGGTCGCATGCGTCGCCGAGACCGGACTTGGAGAGTCCATCGCTAGTACCGCACTGCCCAGAACCGTCGTTATCGACGTGAGTTTGTGTAGGGACTGGTGTAGCGATGGTCTTCACCTCGCCGATACCATTGGAGAAGGTAGCTGTTACATCCTTGTATACTTGTCCATACGCAAGAGTATACGCAGTCCAGGCTAGAACAGTTCCATCAATGATCTTGGTGAGAGGTTCGTTGATGGGTGCTTGTGTAGGGGGGGGTGCTTCGGTGGCGGGGTCGACCTTGGATGGATACTCGGTGTACGCTTCGCACTTGTTGTCGATGAGTGTGGCTGTCGCGATGTACTGCTTGCCTGAGACGGTGATGGAGCATTGGCAGTAGGCTGATGTGACGCGGGGACCGCCGTAGATACCGCAGGGGTAGTATGTGCGTACTGGAGCGGTGGTGATATCCTCGGGTGAGCCAGAGGTGATGGTGTTGGTGTTGGTGGTTTGGTCGGAGGGACGGGTTGTTGTGAGGAGGGTGCTGGGCCTTGTGGTAGTCGGGGCTGAAGTGTCAGTCTCTTCGGCCTCGGTGGTCACTTCCGTCTTGGCGGTTTGATCAGCGGTGCTGGTCTCATCGGCAGGCTTGGTAGAGGTCTCTTGGACAGAAATCTCAGCTGCGGTGGTAGACTTGGGACCTTGGTTGGAGGTAGTCGCATCAGCAGCCTCAGTCGAGATAGGCACGTCAGAAGTGCCAGTCTCAGCTGGACCTGCAGAGGTATCACTGCCAGTAGCGCCGTCACCACTCGTGGGAGGCAGAGCGATTGAAGTCTTGGGCTGGGTATCGGAAGCGGCAGGAATACTGGTAGTCTCCCTCATCTTGCAGGACCCAGTAGTCTCCGTCGTCTCAGCAGAAGTTGTAGTCTCAGCCTCAGTAGAGGTAGGCTTCTCAGTGGTGCTAGCCTCCGTCTTGGTCTCCTCAGTTTTTGATTCTTCCTCTTCAGTCTTAGACTCCTGCTTCTCAGTCTTGGACTCGTCATCATCATCATCTTCTTCTTCCTCACTCTGATCTTTAAGATCATTACTGTTGTTGGTGAGAGTACTGACGATGGGGGTGACGCCCTCAACAATGCCACCTGTGATCTTGCCACTAACATCTTCAAGGTTGGAGACAACACAAGACAAGGTGTTGATGACGTTGGAGACGATGTCAAGCAGTCCGCGACGTCGCTTACCGGGACAACCGCCAGACTCATTACCACCAAGGCCCTTGATAGCACCCTTGACACCGTCGATCAAGTTATTAACCTTGTTCAACGTATCCGTCTTGAGGCCATCAGGGTTATTAGTCCAAGCGACGATAATAGGGATGATGTCATCCACTTTAGAGTTATACTCTGAGGCAGTGACCTGAGCCTGAGAAGCAGCAGCAGTGGCTTCCTGAGGAGGAGCAGTGACGGGTGCTGAAGGAGCATCGCTTGGCTCGGAAGCCTTCTCAGTGGTGCTGGGGATGTTATTGACGGGGGCGGTAGTGTTAGGGGCATCGACCTTGTCAGTTGTGGTTTGGGGAGGAGGCACCTCAGCACTGGTGTCGGTGTTGGGAGGAGGGATGGCAGCGGAAGTAGTTGTGTCGACGGGTGAATGTGCTTGGGTAGTGGTTGTCTCGGGGCCAGGAGCAGGAAGGTCAGTGGTTGTGTCGACAGGCTCAATTGCGTTGCTTGTAGTCCCAGTCCCAACCGGAGCATCAGTGTTTGTGGTGGCGTCGATAACCGGAGGAGGGACGTCACTGGTGGTCTCTGTTCCAGCAGGGGGGAGATCAGTGTTGGTAGTAGTACCAATTGGCTCAACAGCATCTTTGGTAGTGGCAGTCTCAGCACCAGCAGGAGGAGGAACATCCGTGCTGGCACCAGGAGTGCCAACAACATTGGTCTCTGTACCAGCCGGAGGGATCCAGTTCGATGTAGTCTGGTCATCTGTCGTGGTAGGAATAGGGTTCATGATAGGAGCATCAGTGCTGCTCAACACATCCACAATGGCTGATGTCTCGGTACCAACGGGCGCAATCTCAGCGCTGGTGGTGCCATCAACAATCTGGCCAATAGTGGTAGGAATCTCAATCACTGGAGCAGCATTGGTAGTTGTGCCAACAAAAGCGCCATTGTCAGATGAAGTCTCGGTGTTGATGACAACAACGTCTGAGCTTGTGGTAGGAAGAACGCCAATGGGCGCGACGGCGCTGGTGGTAGTAGAAATGAATGTGTCAGTTGTAGTGGTATCAGTGTTGACGTCTCGCTCATTAAGTTGGTAGATTCTACCACTGTTAGCCGACTAATTTATACCGAAATGGGTCGTCACTTACTGGTAAGGAACGGCAGAAGTGAACTTGGCTCCGAAAGACAAAAGAAGGAAACCAATGCCAATCGGCATGGGAGAGTCTGTAGGGCGCAACATAACGAATGAAGAAGCTAACCCAACCAAGGTTTGCGATACTAAAACAATATACAAAAGAGAGTCTGAAGGGAACAAAAGACTTTAAGTAAAGCACAAAATAACAAAGGACTTATTTACAGACAATTACATACAAGCCTCGAGGTTAGCAGGATGACTTACATGGACTGTAAGCCATCCCCATAATTCTAAATTACAGGGCGTCTCAGCAAAACACGCTGTCTACATTAGCGCATCGAAATTCAACTCGGGATGCAGAATGGACTGCATCTGTCGAGAGTATTACGACGCATGGTGAGATGGGACAATTTCGGGACTCCTTAATCTCCATCCTTCGGAATCCTTAACTTACAGGGCTGTAGGGCTCCATCCCGTGCGCTTATCGGGGGCTGTTAGTGGTGTTCTAGGGCTGAGCTGACTCCACTGGAGTAAACACGCAGGGGAGTTGGAGAATGGCAATGGCATGCGCTCATTGGTATGATCGGGCTGTAAATAAGGCATCACCTTGTAATATTCCATTCTGCAGGGATTCTTTTATTTCATGCATGAGATTCGGCCAATATGTCATCGTTCAATAGGATTCAGTGCATGCAAAAGCAAGGCAGACAGACGATCCCAATCCAACCGCTAAAACTCAGGACCTTGATCCTAAATAACAAAAAGACTTAGGTAACTTGGGATAGATTTAGGATATCTTTTACCAAGTTTATTTTTAATACCCTATATTCAGGTCAGAGTTTTCTTGCCCCCCGAGGCCTACTTGCCTATTGCCATTATCCTGATTCACCATCCCAGCGCTCAAGGCTCTCTGCGCGCGCAACGTGCAAAAGCTCAGCCCCCAATCTCACCACGTTTCAACTAAAATCTCATCCAGACCCCAACTTTTGATCCCACAGACACGGCAAAGACGGGAAGATCTAGAGCCTCGTCTCACCATCCAAGCCTTCCCGCAAAATGTCTCAGTAACCCGCCTGAATCTTCGGCTCACGAGTCATCAACACGCTATAGCTCCACTCACATACAGTTAGCTCAGCCTTGTTTCATCGGTAGTGGAACATGTCAGCACAAGGATCTCCATAATCGCTCCCTCCTGTTTCAAGTACAACACAATTTAGATCAACTAATTAAACGGATTACGCCAAGGATTCAGTATCCATCCTCCCGAAAACACGGCTTTTTTTATTTTACAAGTCACTACCAAAGTCCTGGACGGCCCGTTAAATAAATGCACCGCCCAACATTTTAGACGGCCCCAATAGCAGGTCGTTGGTATTTTTCCTACACTCTTTTGGATAGTCATTCTCTTCAGCGACAATGCTTTTCTCAAGGCGCTTCACTTTTGCCCTCGGGGCTTTACTCTCTTTTATCGCCAACGCCAGCGCTGTTTCTGGCGAAGGCAGTTTTCCTGATTTCATCTCTAATTGGGCCCTCTTCCGAAGATGGGAGGACATCACCGGTTCCATCCCCGTCTTTGACGTCCCCAGCATGGAAGACCTGATCGTTGGTGACTGGGTCAACTCTGAGAAGAAATTGACCTGGGAGTGCTACACGCTCACCAAGGACAGCCTCGTCGCTAATAGCTTGACCGTCATCATTGACAAAGCTACCTTGACTTGGACCGACAGTGATAACCAGCCGCAGCAGCAGACTGTTGTTAGTAAGCGCAGTGGTATCAAATCCGGTGATGGAAACTCTATCATGTATGGCGCTCGTCTGCAGAAGGGACTTGACCATCCTAACATTCTTCCCATCAACCACATTGTTTACGGCAAGGGTGGCGTGAAGGACTATGGTTTCGCTATCATGCCTTATGTCCAGGAGGGCTCTGTTGCTGATAACCTCGGCAGCCTGACTGATGTGAACGGTGCTTTCAAACAGATGCTCGCTGCCGTTGCTGCTGTCTCCGCCGCGGGCATAATCCATCGTGATCTCAAGCCTGAGAACTTTCTCAAGGATGGGGATACCATTAAGCTCATGGACTTTGACCAGTCGCGAGACATTGGAACTACTGTTCAGATGGACGTCGGCACTCCTTCATACACTGCCCCAGGTACCACAACCACTTCCTCCATCTCAAGTGTAAGCTAACATTTCTAGAAATCATCATTGGCAGGGACTACACCACCAAGGCTGACACTTTCTCTCTGGCCATGAGTTTCCTCGTCATGTCTGTTCCTGACCTGCGAAACTCCGATGACCGATTCCAGCTGTGGAAGGATCTCATTGAGCCTCCCAACACTAGCTACGAGCGTGTCACAGCTGATAAGACTGAGGAGATCCTCCGGGGGAGAAACTATGGTGTTTTCAATGGCAACGATGGTCTTCTTATAGTCATCGCCAAGGCTATGTGCAGTGAGAGTGAAGGGCGCTACACTCCTGCTGAGTTCGAGACGGCTTTTAACGGAGCTACATAATTGTTAGGTTCATGAGGAGAAACGGTGGGGGTGTTGATATCTTGGGTCAGAATAGTTGAGAAGTTTAGACTTTCTATGCATTCTCATATTGGCGATTGTCACAATATGACCATTTGCCTGAGCTTTTGAAATGTGACACGCTCTTCGTCACATTCAGTGCAAAAAGAAAATGACACTGCATCTGTGAGAGATAATACTCGTGATCGAGGCGAGGTCTCTACTCATCAATCCACCCAGCATGATAACCAGTATTTATTGACAACAATTAATGACGAGAGTACTATAACGAAGATGTCTAGTAGGTAAGTATATTTCCTCACTCTTCGCTTGTTGATAACGCGTCAGCCGCCTCCTTCAAGCGCTCCGCAGTTACATCCTTCCGAGATTGCACTTGAAGCTACAAATCATTAGACCAAATTCACCACAACAGAGCCGAAACCTACCGTAGCCACACTCTTGATGTCCGCTTTCTCAGCATACCAAATCAAATCTCTCCTCACCCGGTGCTGAACACGTGCATTCTTGGTGGATGCCGTAGCAGGGAAACGTGTCCAGATCAAGATGACAGCACCCGACCCAGGATGGCGATAAAACGCAAACTTTTTTATTCCGGGGGCGTCAAAGTATTCAGCAAGATCTTCAGGCGCTATCTTTTTGACGTGATCCTCGAACTCGATGATATCTTCTTCATGATCGACTACCTAATTCTGGGGTAAGCTTGGGTCTTAAGGACATGAGATGGTCTCACCATCTTCAATAGGTCACCGTCCTGGAGTTGGGACAAAGCTGCTGTGCTGCGAGCATCGAGGAGATAATCTGGTTCTGTTTTTGGCTGATCTGTCGTCCCAGCAAGGCTGACGGTCTGGCGCTCTGTTGATCCGGATGACATATTGAAGTCTGTTATTTTTATCTTATGTGTCTTGATCTGAGATGGGGCTGTTGAAGGTGTAAGAAAGTGGCAAGCTGACGCCCTGAGTTACTGGTGCCTGAACGCGCTGTAGACCGCTGCAACAGCGATTAGTCAGAGGGAATAGCCACTAAAATCAGCGACAGGCTTCGTGAGTCCTACAGCGCACGCCCCATCACATGTAGGACTTTACCACGGATTGTAGTGTCGAGAATATACGAACGATTTTGTAGACCCTGTTTCGGCCAACATGAATCCTAACATGGCTACCTTATCTTTTTTGTCCTATTTAAAGCTTCATCTGCTATCCAATCAATCGTTCGATATATCATGTAGAGAATTCCGGCACAGTCAACCTATCTAACTACCCTAGAATCGTCATGCTATCATTTCATTCAATGAATTGGGGTCAGAATCCTGTTCGGAGTCTTACAAAATCTCATACTTCTCATTGACTGGTGGCTAGTTGTTTTAAACTTGTTTTTATGCTTAAAGTACTCCGTAACTTGCCTTCAATAGCCTGATTTTAGCCCGGCTCAATTCGGAAACGAAGGAAATAAAATGACGCAGCAGGGAAGTAAGCCAGTTTTCTATCCTTAGAACAAAGTAATAAAAATGAACACTTGATATCTTTTTGCGCAGATAGTCCGCTGCATATCATGTTCTTTTGAAAATGTTAATCTAGTTCATATCTACATCATGAAGTCATACAAAGTCGCTCATTATCTAAGAAGTATACTCAAAAATATCCTTGATCTCCTCAATAGACAGCTTCTTCTCCAAAGCAAGCTGAAGCTGAATGCGTGACTTGGAAGGATTCAAATATCCAGCTCCGATACCAAAAGGTCGCTCATCCACATATCCCCAAGCAGTGCGTCGGCTAACAACGACAGGAATCTCAGTCTCGTTGAGAACCTTCTTGATCTCCTCAACAGCCTTATCAGGCCAACCTCCAGCGCCAAGACCAGCGAGAACAATGCCCTCAGCGCCGTTCTCAATAGCTTGTTGGAAAAGCTTGGGGTCAGCTTCTTGATGACCGTACAGAACATCGACTTGGGGAAGAGCAGTCTTGGTGGAGCTGGCGCTGATGTTGAAGTAGTGGTAACCGAGGGGTCGAGTGGCGGGATACCAGAAGATAGGCTCAACGTTCTCGAACGAGCCGAGATAGCCTTGATCCTCAGCCTTGAAGGTGTCGAGGGAGTTGGCGTTGGTCTTGACGGTGTATCGCGCAGAAGCAATCTTATCGTTGAGAACGATCATGGCTCCTCGACCCATAGCGCTCTTGCTGCTAGCGAGTCTGACGGCAGAGAGGAGGTTGAGAGGGCCATCAGCAGAGAGGGCTGTAGCAGGGCGCATAGAGCCCACCAGAACCACAGGCTTCTCACTCTTAACAGTAAGATCCAAGAAGAAAGACGACTCCTCGAGGGTATCAGTGCCATGAGTCACAACAACACCCTGAATGTGCTCGCTATCCAGATCATCCTGAATGCGGTGCGCCAACGTAGTCAGAATAGTCGAGTTGATGCCTCCACTATCAACATTGGCGATCTGCACGCCCCGAACATTGGAGACGTTGCATAACTGGGGAACAGCGTCGATCAAAGTCTTGATACCCAAAGCACCAGCCTTGTAGCCCGTAGTCTGATCAGAAGACGCAGCTGAGCCGGCGATTGTACCGCCGGTGGCGTAAATGGTGATGTTGGGAAGACTGGCGTTGTAGCACTCAAAGTCGCTGACGGCCCGGGTGAGGAGCTGGGGTATCTCGGGGAGAGGCGAAGCGAGGACCGAGCCTACAAGGGTGGTGAGGGTGAGCAGGGATTGGAGAGAGGGCGACATGTTGGGCGGTCAGGACAAGATTATGGACGATACAAGACAAGTTCCCGAAGAACAGAGGGAAGAGAGCACGATGAGGGGGAATTCGGGCATCTTTTATAGTCGTGACATCTTGGTATGTTGGTCGTGGTCAGCTTATCCTGACCGAGGATAAGTTATGTGTGCAACCCACTGTGTTACCCTATCATTAGTTAACCGGTCCCGTCGGATCGGCTCTCTAGTTCGAGGATAGTAAGATAGCCAAGAGCAAGTAAGGTGAGGGTAGAAGTTTCTCGCCGCGTGCCCTAATTACGTACGGCGATAGGTGATCGGCCAAGGATTATGGCTTTCTGCCAAGCTTCTAGTCTGAAGCATTATCGTTCGGCCTCTAATGCTGACATGCCGATGAAGATGCGGGGAAGTCAGCCACTGCCAACAATTGAATTGGTTTGATCATGGCAACTATTTCTACATCTAGAGTAGATAGAACGCCTATCATTTACCAGTAAATTGGTTTGGAGACATATGTATTAATAAAGTTGACATGCTTCGCCAAATGATAGACGACATGTAAGGGCCCATTTACCATTTAGGCATAGCTTGTAAGCGGGGTGTAGCTTAAACCAAACCAACCTCTCCAATCCCCACCAACTCAAAATCCACTTTCTCTCTTTTCTCTGTTGGTTCTTGGCTCAGTCTCCCCATGAACAAATTGAGTTACATCCCTATCGCTTGCGGGAATTTATCGTTTACTTTTCTTATCTTTTCGTTACCTCATCCCAAGGAAACTTACGGATACTCCCGTTGCGGTAACCCTCGACCCACGCACGTGCGCGATTATCGATCCTTTATCTCTCCATACCCGTACAGTACACCCACCACCTTACCTAGATATACTCAGCACGGTAGCCACTGTCTTATCTGAGAGCTAACCTATGCCTGACGATGATGTCCCCCACGCCAAGCGGACGCAGGTACCTAGAGCCTGTCAGCGCTGCAAGACGCTCCGCCGAGGCTGTAACGAGTATCGGCCCTGCAGGCGATGTGTGGATGCAGGTCTAGGAGATCGCTGCATCGGACAGTCCGGCGCTCCGAGTATTCTCCAGCCCATCCACGGCCGTTACTCGGTGCCGGCAAACGCACCTGTTGACGCGCTGCATCGTCTCATTGAGCTTGTACCGGCTCAGGTACTCGATCATTGTGTCGAGCGCTTCTTTGCACGGTTGTACCCTACTATTCCTATTCTGACCCGCGATTATGTCGTGCTGCTGAGATCGGCGTCTTCGTCTGCGACGCCAGAATGGAGACTTGAGGCTTACTCTGTGCTTGTCGCCATGTGCGCGCAAGTGCTACTCCAGACAGAAGAACCAGAGAATTTATTATCGCAAGGTATCATTGCTGAGAATAACGCGACGTACGGTTCAATGATCGTGGATCAAGTCGTCACCGTCCATCAATCCACCCCCCGCACAATGAAACCAACCCTCAACCAGTGCCTCCTCGCATTCTTCCTCTACGCCTGCCAAGCGCGTCTCTCGCACCACAGCCAGACATTTCTCTTCCTGCGCGAAGCAACAACCCTATTCTGCCTTCTGCGCCTCGAGGACATGGACCATTCCGCAAAGGCGTTAGCACACCGGCTATTCTGGGTCCTGGTCGTATCAGAGCGATCTCACGCCATCCGATATCGCCGCCCCATCACGTTACAAATAACCGACGAGGCCCCAGAAATCGACCTCAACGATCCTTCACTCTCTGGCTTCTGGAGTCTTTCGGCGCTTTTTAGACCCATTGATACCTCGTTTGTTGCGCTGCTGAATCAGGAACGTTTTGCCATCTCACCGCCCCTTTCATCGCTGGATTTCGTGGAGACGGCTGTTAACACGGCTATAAAGCCTGATTTACAACTTCATGAAACACAGAAAGCGAATTTGAGGATAACGCAGCTGTGGTTGCGGATGATTGTATGGAAATTGCGCCTGCGACTGGGCCATCTGAGTGAAAACGCGCATCAGCATAGTCTCACCTATCAATACCCTCTAGTCGTTGCCAAAGATCTCACTCTTTCCACGAGGGATCTTTCCATCGACAGCATAAGGATTCACGGCATCGGAGTAACAGAGAAGCTTTACGACATTGTCTCGGCGGTGGTTGACGTTCTCGCTCGTGTACCAGTTACGCCTTCAAGTCCCCAAGGTCTAGCGATGGGCACGTCACCTGAAGATGACCTACTATATATCCGGAACCTCATAACCAAACTGCCGGGAGGTGCATCCACTTACGAGCCACTTCTAGAAAAGCACATACAACAGGCACTGCCGAGTCCCGGGCCTAGCGTGGCCCACAGTAGTCCGCCAATATCGAGAGTAAATTCATAGTAAACAATCTGTACATCAAGCTATTCCAAACTATATACCCACATTACTATCATACACCTCGTTTCTTTTGTTCCCATCAATACCGATACATGATTCCAGTATCTACTGCAACTCCTTTTCGTTCAACTTATTGTCGGAAGTAACGGAGTGCGAATAGGGATCGATCTGAGTCTTGGCAAACTTCCTCGCAGGAACCTTCTTCTCAAAGAGAACATCCAGCTCAGCATAAGTACGATCCTTGGGCTCAGGAAGTCTAAAGAACACCCAGATAGCAGAGAGGAGACAGGTTCCAGCCCAGAAGTAGGCAGTGCGAGCTCCCCAGTTCCAGGCCGACGATGAAAGCTGATAGTTGGTCATGACGTTGACAAAGATGTTGCTAGCATTGTAGGCAGCGCGAGCCATGACGATGGTCTTGGCCTTGAGTCGGGTCGATGAGAGCTCAGAAATGAGGGAGTATGTGACGGGGCCGACGGTGAAGTCGTAGACGAATGTGAAGAGAATAAGCATGCCACCAATAGCCCAGACCGAAGAGTTGTCTTTGGAGAAGGAGAGGGAGCCGACGATGATGAGGATGAGGAGTTGAGAGCATAGACCTGAGAAATGGATCGTGCGTCGACCAACCCTTGACATCAAGAACCAAGAACCCATAGTCCCAACCATTCCAAGAGCATATTGGCCCATGGAAAGAGAGAAGGAGTTGCTTGCATCCATACCAGCTTGGGTGAGGAAGTATGAGAAGTAACCCATAAGGTTCTGTCCACCAAGAGTCTGCACAAGCCAGATACCAACAACAATCTCAGTTCGGCGAAGATCAACACCCTTGAAGCAGTCTTTGTAGCTTGTTCCCTCCTTCAAGTTCTTCTCCATCTCATTCGTATACTCAATCATGGCAATCGTCTCGTCAGCGTTAAAGTTGGGTTGTTGGGGCGAAGTGAGTCTCAGGAGCGACTTCTTGGCTGCAGCTCGGTTACCCTTTCTAACATGCCACCAAGGTGACCTATCAATCCATTAGCTCAGCACTCCTCACCCTGATGTATGACACAAACATACTCGGGGGCAAAAATAACACCTGCCAGAATAGGCACAGGCCAAACCCACTGCACACCAAAGGGAATGCGGTAAGCCCATTGATCACCGCGCCCAACAGAACCTTTGTTCACAGCAGCGGCAAAGAACTGACCAATTACCCAGCACATGTTGATGAAGGTCGTAAGGTAAGGTCGCAGAACAACCGGTGCTACTTCGGATGCATATGCAGGAGTGACGCTCTGGAACGCGCCCCATGGGATACCTTGCATCATTACATTAGCGAATGGCACGGATAAATTGTATGATATGATAACTTACCGCAGAGGACTTCTCCGAGCACGAGGATCTTGACGTTGGGAGCGAAGAAGAGAACAAAGACGAAGGCGATCATGAGGACGAGGGAGCCGATGGTGGTCATCTTGTAGCCGTACCTGTCCGATGTCCAACCCGCGATGAGGAGACCAATGATCTCGCCGGCGCGAGCACCGTTTGACAAACCAGATTGCCAAGCAGGAGAAACAGCATATTTCTCCTTCTCAGCATTCCAGGAGCCAAACTTCTCGTTAAACACAGGAGAAGCGTACAAACTACCCAGCAAAGCAAGATCATAGCCTTCCATGGTGAGCGTCGTCGACAAAAGAACAGACCAACCGATGGCCTTGGGATAAGTCTTGATAGCTTCCCAGAGGGTCATATTATGCTCAGCCTCGGCGGCGACTTTGGCCTCTGAAGCAAGAGCCTCAGGACTCACGGTCTCATCGTGCTGAGCGTCGATACTCTTCTCGGGATAAGAAGCCATGGTGAAGATTGGAGTTGGAAAGTGATGAGATGAGATGGCTCAGATGGGATGATAGGGAAAAGAGGAAGGATAGTCGGTCCTTTATATACTTTCGCGGCGCCTATACTCGCTACCCGACAGCTCGGATGATGATTTTTTCTTTCTTTCCACCCAAGCTTAATCCCCCAGAAAAACAGGATCTGTACATCATCTTGTATGAAGCATGGGGAAACCTGGGGCACGGGGGAATTGAGTGTGTGGGGTGATTTTCAAGAAATGGGATTGGGGCATGAGTCTCTTTTTGCAGGAGACTCCACGAGCTAGCGGAGCTTCCACTCTTTGGAATTTGTTAATTGGCTGCTCTCGTGCTAGCGATCAAGAGTGCGGGACGACTCCGATGGTGGGAGTGCTAAAGGCGGAGTCTCCGCTGGTCACACACGGGCTAGGGATCTTTTAGGTGAGCGCTCTGACGTCGTAGGGTAGATTGATGGGGTGACAGACAGCCTCGGCTGAGTTGGCGATGAATGTTACACTCCATTGTTTGAGCGGAGAGTCCGTTATGCGACGTTGATCAGAGAAAGGACCTGATGTCCACATTCAACGGAGTGATGTCGGCCGATAAGATGGATAAATAATAAACACCTCGTCTCCCCCTCTCAACAATATTCCCAAGCCCAACTGTTCCCATCTAACCACCTTTTCTCATCCTTCTCCATCATAATCATCATGGGCTCCATCATCCGGGACGATGAGCATCAATACATAGGCAAACAGCCCTGGTGGAAAGCCGCCTCCTTCTACCAGGTCTACCCAGCCAGCTTCAAAGACTCCAACAACGACGGCTGGGGCGATTTACCCGGTCTCATCTCCAAGCTCGATTATCTGAGCGATCTTGGCATCGATGTCGTATGGGTATCTCCAATTTTCGAAAGCCCCCAGAAAGATATGGGCTATGACGTCTCAGATTATCAGAAAATCTACGAGCCCTACGGCAGCGTTGAAGATGTCGATATTCTCGTTAAAGAATGCCACGCGCGAGGTCTCAAGATTATTCTCGATCTTGTTGTTAATCACACGTCGATAGAGCACGAGTGGTTCAAAGAATCGAGGTCCTCAAAGGATAATCCGAAGAGAGATTGGTATATCTGGAAACCGGCGCGGTATGATGAGAACGGTGTGAGACACCCTCCTACGAATTGGAGGGGATATTTCGCGTGCTCGACGTGGACTTGGGATGAAAATACCCAGGAATATTATCTTCATCTTTATGCGCCTGACCAACCTGATTTGAATTGGGACAACGATGAGTGTCGAGAGGCGATTTACGAAAATACCATGCGCTTTTGGCTTGATCGCGGTGTTGATGGGTTTCGCATTGATACGGTTAACAAATACTCCAAGAGGAGAGATTTTGTCGACGCGCCTGTCACAGATCCCTCGTCGCCTCATCAGCCTGCACCTGAAATGTGGTGTAACGGACCGCGCATTCATGAGTTCATTCATGAGATGTATGAGAAAGTGCTTCGTCCTTACAACGCGGTTTCAGTCGGCGAGCTTTCAAATACGCCTAATCCTTCGCAAGTCATTCCTTATGTATCAGCCACTGCGAAGGAGCTGGATATGGTATTTGAGTTCTCCATGATCAGACTTGGAAATGGAAATGGTTTTGGAGACAAGTATATCTACCAACCGTTCCCGCTATCCAAGCTCAAGGCGTTTGTCTACAAGTGGCAGAGTTTCATCGAGGGTACAGATGCGTGGGCAACTGCATTCTGCGAGAATCACGACAACGGCCGAGCTGTTGATCGTTTCGGTGACGCGTCGACGCCAGAGTGGTGGCTCAAGTCAGCGAAGACTCTGGCTATCTGGCAAACAACACTCACTGGCACTTTATTTCTATACCAAGGACAAGAAATTGGCATGACCAACATGCCCAGGTCGTGGGGAATTGAAGAGTACAAGGATATCGAGAGCAGCAACTTTTACGCTGAAGCTATCGCGTCAGGCGATGAGAAACGCGTTAGAGATACGATGCACGGTCTTCAAATCATGGCGCGCGATCATTCGCGTATTCCCTTCCAATGGGATGACTCACCCAATGCTGGATTCGCTGACGCGTCTGCAAAGCCATGGATGAGAGTCCACGATGGTTATCGCGATATCAACGTCGCCAAGCAAGTCAAAGATCCCAACTCCATCCTAAGTTTCTACAAAGCCATGCTCCGCCTTCGAAAAGAGTATCAAGATATCTTCGTCTCTGGTTCTTTCAAACTTCTTGATCCTGAGGATGAATCGTTGTTTAGTTATGTGAAAGAGAGTATTGCACCTGTCAAGGGAAGGCGGTCTGAGAAGAGGAAGGCTGTTGTGGTGTTGAATATGAGTCGTGAGGATAGAGTTGGACCGGATGTTCCGACAGTCTTGGGTTGCTCGTATGAAGACGTTCGCTTGATGGCTTATACTAGGGAAACTGCAGGAGGATTTAAAGGTGGACGGCCGATGCTTGCGGGCTGGGAGAGTCGGGTTTATGTCAACTTTGAGCTGGAATAGGCGTTATTGGGTACTTGTTATAGATAATCAAGAGAACTGCAATTCAATTGCATTCATTTATCGATCATCGGCCCTCGTTCTATTCCTAAACATGTTCTTCCCAAGTCGGGTAACTTATATGAGTTTGATCCATTCAGCCTTCAATTGCCCGTCTGGGTCAGCAGCAAGTTTCTCGAGGATTTCGCCATGCATCAAATCATAGACATAGCACTCCCCAACAACCAAATACCCATCCTCCTTGGGCCTCAACAGAAACGGAACTTCCGCACCAAGCAATACGCAAAGTTTATCGCCAATCTTCATATCAACGGGTCCAACACCAAAGTCTTTTGATCCTGTTTTGAGTAACCTATAAGGACGGCGAATAGGTTCCACCGCGCTGATATATCTGCTGGAGTTTCCGCCTTCGACAATCTCGTTGAGATATTCAGCCTGCGTCATTCTGTCGCCTTCTGGCTCGATAACATCTCGCAGTGCGATGAGATCGCTGATGAGCCATGGGTCACTTCCTGAAAGTACCAGGGCAGCCAGATCAGCGAGATGTGCGGTCTCATCATCAATAGGATATGCTTTCCCATCGCCACCGCATGTTAACGTCATGGCACATTTTCTCCATACTTCCTTGCTCCATCTTGGCTCACTGAGGAGATTGTCGCGGCTTTTACCGTACTGATTAAAGATAGCCACGTAATCAAGGGGTTCCTGCATAGAGGAGATATGATCGAGGATCACCCCTTTGAGAATCAGCTCTCCTACCTTGCCATCGGGATGGACTTCCATTGGAGCACCGGAAGCACACTGGAAGCCTAAATTTTGCTTGGTCGGTAATATTGTCCACGGACGGTGCGTATCCCAGTTCGGCACCCATGAGGGCCCTGAGTGAATAAACACTCCAAATGTCCCCGCTCCCGAAAGAAATGTCAAAGGCGAGCCTGTGCCGAGCATGAGCCTTGCGATGTCCTCATAAATCCTCTGTAGCGCAGTTGTCTCCCGATAATCTGGGATGATCTTTGTGGCTATCAAATCCGTTGTTTTAATGCCCAATAGCCCATAGATCTTATCTTTCGGGTCTTTACACTCAAAGCGTCGCGTGGCTTGGAGTAATTGAGCAAATGAGAATTCTAATCCCGGGAAACACTTCTGCGAAGTAGACAGCCGATACATGAGATAACTGTTCATCGCTCCGGTAGGTACTGTAGCTCGCCCCAAGGTTAGGTCTGGCTTATGAACAACAATAGCCGCTGCAAGCCCAACCCACTCCCATGGAATCCGATAAGAGCCGAGTTGTACGATGGCATGCCTAGCGAGGACAGCCTCTTGCAAAACCCAGATGCGGGAGAACCAACGCCGAAGGAAGAGCTGCATCACGGCAGATTGGCAGACTCCGGTATCGTCGGTATCGGCACGACGTACGAGGTATTGGCCATCTTGAGAGATGACTTGGTGAGTTGCTTCGAGAGTCTCCTGGCCAGACTCAGCGAGCCACTCATTAACAATTGAACATATCCCCGAGAAAGCGTTAGAGATAGACGAAAGAGATGCTTCAAGGACTGTCATTCCACAACAGCAACGGTCTGTCACGTCTCCCAGCCAGATAATGACCTGCCAGGCGCTATTGAATATCCTTCCCATCAAAGCTACCTGCTGGCCTCTCTCTTCAACGTCTTCCTGATCGATACAGATGGCATCCGCCCATACCACTCTACTGGTATTACATCTCCTAAGTTCCCGTAATGCGATGTACAGGTTCCCAGAAATAACCATAGAGTGACTCACACCGTTTGCGATGATCTCAATCTTTCGGTCACTAAAGGAGTCTGGCTCACCCCAAGTATAAGACAGAGCTTCGTATGATGCCTCGCTTTCGCTCAAGCCGCAAACACGCAGCTTACACCGAAGGATGCCGCCATCTCCCGGGAGTATCTCAAGTAGCCTGAAAGCCTCGCGCTCTGGCAGGTGACGATAAACTCCATTGCTTCCCTCGGCTGAAAAGCCAGAATCTATCAGAGGATTAAGAGGGCGTAGTGGGGCTTTTGGGATGGTAATATTTGGGAGCTCAATCCTATCCGCGTCGCGTTCTTGCTCCAGGTCTTCGAACATCGGGAGAGGGACATGTGTAGTACTTCTGACATCAAAGACGTTTGAGATCGCCTGATATGTCCGGGGACGAATAAGTGTATGGGGAGGTGTTTGAGCTACCCTGCCCAGAAAGGGATTCGAGTCGCGTCCAGTAAGGCCTGCGAAACCAGAGCAACGATATTGTGAGTGGAAGATGGAGGACTCGGCCTCAGCTTTGCGTTTCGGCCCCTGCATTAAAGAAGGAACAGCCGAAGGCCACGATGGAAGAAGAGAAGAGATTTGCCTCAAAGTTATTTAGCTCGATTTCTGTGTTCAATCATGTATGCCTACTGTTGTTGAATGAGCTCTTGTAATACCCCTCACTGAATGTCCCAACTCACGCTGCGGCTAGCCACTCAGCTAACCGTAGTTGTACAAATTTTGCTCAGCCGCAAGGCAGCCAAATCAGATACTTTGTGTAATTCTCTATCTAAACGCTACAGCTCGTCACGAGCTTCGTTGTGATTCAATGCACTGACTCCATGACTTCCACTCTGAGAAACAAAAGTATCCAACTTTTCTAGCGTCAACATCTCAGTAAAGTTGCCTTTGAAAGACACAATCTCATTTGTGCCCGCACGATACAATCGAATGGACGGGTATGATTCAATCTCAATTGGCACATCATTCGCATCGACATTAATAGATGCGAGGGCTACCTTGTCAGAAAGCCCAAGCTTTGCGTATTTGGACCCAAGCTCGTTCATCACAGCATGCAGACTGTTCGGCGTGTTAATAATACATATGAGTGCGTACAGATATGATCAACTTACTCAATACAGTATTGACACCACGGTACATAGAACTCAACCAAGACATCCTTAGACTTATCGTAAGCCAAGTCGTCAAAAGTTCTACCCACCAACTTTGTCAAGAAAGGCTGGGAAGTCGACGGCTCAGACACTGGCTCTGACTTGATGGTAGGTGTCAACGAGCCAGCTAGGTAAGCAGCCACGTGTTTAGCGACTCTGTTGACATTGAACACCTTTTCAGACATGGGATATGCTCTACCCTGTTGGTTTGCGATGGCGAAACCACGCTTGATTTCCTTGCTGAGATGCATCTGCTCACATCTCTTGGGGTAGTCTGGCGCAAGGACTGTCATGAAGGAAAGCTCGTCCCTATACTTTTTAGAAAGAGGAGCCAGAGACTTGACAAGTTCAGCTCGATCATCTCGATTGCTGAAGAATATTTGGGCCAGTGGTTTCTCATCCTTGAACGGTTAGTCAATATGAAGCCTTGAGGGGAAGATTGCTTACCTTCATCGCTTCTTCATGGACGATGGGATCATATTCGCGAATAAGCGGCTGCGTTGCATCGCGCAAGAAGGCCTCGATGTCAGGGACGGTGAAAGGTCCGCGGTAGTAAACTGGATCCTCTTCCTCTTGTGTATAAACAGTAATCGAAGGGCTCTTGCTGTCCTTCTCAAGGATATGAACATTGCCAAAGCTGTAATGCGCTCGCCATCTTTCGGCAACAGCGTGAAACGTCTTACGCTCAGGCTGATGCTCCGAACCAAGAAAGGCGACGACAGCCACTCGAGATGACCGCGCGAAATCGAGATGGTTCTCCTCGGTAAGATCTACCAGGGGAGAACCCGATTGCCGCTCGATGTATTTGACAACCCTGCAACGACGATCAGTGATTGACAAGCAATTTAACGGAAACCGATGTAACCCACGATGACGCGTCTAAAGCTTCTTTGTAAGTGACCAACTCATTGTTGCCTGTTGTATACTTCAACGTGGGCACAGTGAAGACCAGAGAGTCATCACACACAGTCGGTTCATCGTTGCAGTTGACTGAGGCAATAGCAGTTTTTGTGAGTACTGGAGACACCCTGTCCAGCACTATTTGAACTCTATCGCATTCCTTGCAGCCGTCTGCAGTAAACAGAATCAGCGCTGGTCTCGAAGATATCAAGACATTGAACTCTGTTTTACGGAGTTTGACGGCTTGTGCTTGAGTAGCAAGAGCAACGAGTGACAACAGAGTTGATGAACGCATGGTAGTATAACGAAAGATGAAAGGAACGGATTACTGGGGAGGGCGGATGTTAGACAACTAGAAATTCATCATATCAACACTTGATTATCAAGTATTCCACCCCCCACCATTCCTCAGACTAGCCCAGTTTAAGCTTTTAGCCCAAATCACCAACCCTCTAGACTAGCTTATCATGAGGAGACCCAATCTCGCATGACCATCCTTTAATCTCAGCCCCCCCCCAAAAGGCTTAGTTTCATCCAAACACAACTGCCGCAGTGCCGAAGTGCCACATGCACGACGCCGGCTAAACCCAGCCAATTTCTAGAATGTTTTATCGAATGATGGATCCCTCGACAACAGAGATAGGAAGGTGACCTGAAGTTTAAAAAGACACTGAGTCATGTCCATTGGTGAATCGCGTATCTATCTATTGGCGCCGCTGACGGCATGAACCTTATTTACTAATAGATATGCGGTGACTAGGAAGCGTTGGAACCTGAGTCGTGGAAAAACATGAAACCTGGGCCGCGACATGGGGTTTGTAGTGGGTAGCTGAGAATAGTTCTAGAAGACTTGTTCCAATTGAGGATATTCGTGCAACGTTCCTATCATGGTGGTTCGTGAAGGCACGTTATCACCTTAGTACAAACTTTGACGATCATCTCCATTCAGCTTCTTAGTTAGGTCAGGTAGATGATCAGGAAAAGCTTAGCCTTGGGTTCGGATGACGGATGCGTATCACGAAGAAGATATTCGTTATCGAATACGCGGTAAACTGGCGATACAGTCGCGAGAGAGATATGATATGATATGGTGGAAACAGCATATATAGATCATTGAATCCTACAGACATCTAAACATCCTCATCACAGCCTCACTTCAAACATTCCAAATCTTTCAACTCTTCCACCATGAAGTTCACTTCAACCTCTCTTGCGCTACTCGCAAGCATCCCCCTCGTCTGCTCTCTTCCCACCGAAGCTCAGCCTCCCACTCTGAAGCTCGAGAAGCCTCAGGGTTTCGACAAGATCCAAAAGGCTGATCCCGAGCACTGGCTCGCAGCCGTCAGGGAAGAAGTTGCCCGCCAAGAAGCCGCCGCTGCTTCCGTCTTCAATGAGACCGAGGCCCTCGAATCCAGAGCCAGCTGGATCTACCAAATCCACGGCATGTACACCGACAACCTCGTCAACGTCGGTGACGTGGATACCTTCTACATGCTCTGGACGCGCATGTACGACTCCAGTGACGATATGGGCGGTCTCTCAGACATGACCCGCGGAGCATGGAGCAAGTTCTGCAATGCCCCCGGCGCCGGCAACGGGGTCGTCACACGTTTCGTCCTTGATGGCCAGTGGGGTGCTGTAGGTCGTCTGAGCGGCTGGTCGATGCGCGACGCTCTGATCCACTCCATGTGGCAGACAGCCGATGGCATTGGCAAGAAGAACGGGTACACCGTGTACAACAACTGCTACGGCTTTACCTGGCAGGAGTCCAAGCCGGGAAGAACAGACTCGGCGTGTGGAGGACGATCTGGCAAGGATTGCCCACAGAACTCCGACTGCCCGTTGGAGGGAATGGAGTGCACCGGCCTCAAGTGGGGAACTTGGATGCCCAGCATCATCCGCATGAACGTCTACAACCGCGATGGATCTCTACGCGCTGATGCGTACCAGGCCAGAATCTCTTCGCAGGCTCCTGGCTCTGGTGGTTGCTCCAAGGCCCAGACTATTTCTGCCTATGTTGCTGACTTTATCCCTATTGTTGGACCCTACTTCGCTACTGGTATTCGTATTAACTGCTTGTACCAGAGCTAAGTTCGCTCGCCAAAGGCGTGGCTTGGCGTCGTTGACGAAATGGTCGCGGCGTCACAAGGTTGAATCAAATTGCTCTTGTGGTTCGGGGACGTGCACGAAGATGGAGTAGAGTGTGCAATCGACCTTTGTCATGTTTGTAGATAGTTATTTTAGCGCATAAATCGACTCTCCCCAGATGATAGCTGACCTTGACTGCCTTATAGTCGTGGCATAAAGTGCTTGGGAACCTTGTTGAGAAGTGATGTAGTAATTGAAGGTTTGGTTTCAAAGTCCCTTGATATAAAACAAGACGTTGGAAAGCGGAAGTTAGAGTTTGGAGAGAAAGACGCCACTGTTTGTGATGAAAGATATGCCTGACTCTGAGTTTCTTCAAGAGAGGAAGTTAAGCTACTAAATGGCTGTATGTGAGGATACTAATTATGCGTGTCCATCAACACCACTACCGTCGATCTTCATTTATTCCCCAAAGTAGAATTTCAAACCCCTCAGCTCTTGGGCTAGGCAAGGTGTCGTCCATGTTCAAGTGCTGACCCACACCACCCGCAGATATAACCCAGCCGGGAGATTCCTCCTGTCTGATAGTAAATCTGTCGGAACCTGGCGCTGAGGGCTTGATAAACCAGTTCCACTGAACGTCCTGGAGCCTACGTCCTTTAGTGGCGTACCTGCAAGCACTGTGGCCAATACCTATGGTCATGCTGGCCAAGTAATCGGTTGTTTCAATCTCTTGCAGCCAATAGGCAGAGCCGCTGAATGATTCAAGTGACTCCCTGCCCGACACAGGTATCAGGAGCCACTTCTGCCACCCGGCATCTGTAGCGGCTATCTGGTGGATGTAAATACCATCGATGTATTGGGCTTTTACAATTCCCAACCCATCGCTAGTCGCAAACCAGACTGTCAACTTCACCTCCCCCTTAACTTCCAAGAGACTGTTATAAAGGTCGATCGTAGCCTTGCCAACAGATGACTCGAAAATCTCTTGCTGCTCCTCTAGGTATCCAAGGTGACGGGCGTTAGTCTTCTCTCCTTCAGAAAAGTGGACTTTTGGGGCTTTTGTCGCCATTTCTAGAAGCTCAATTCCCCGACCAGCCACTGCCCCGTAGCTGTAGACCTATACCTCTAGTTAGCTATACATACATTTCCAGTCACGGATTGTTGGTGAATTGTAACTCACCAAAGCTCTGCATCGAAGGTAGAAAATTCGGAATTCTTCCGAGTTGTCAAAAGCACGTTGTGCGAGTTGCTTCAGGAACGAACTATTTCCCTCCTCGCCTAGAAAGCTGTTAATATGCCCCAGACTCGGGAACATTCTTAGCAACCTCCTTGAGTCGATTGTCCAAGCTCTTCTGCAGCTTACGCATTCTCTGCCTGCGCTTCTGAAGATAAGATCTGCAATCTCGGAGTCATGAACAACAGTCTCGAAAATGTCGATCATGCTATTGTAGAGACTATTAATCTTTGTCAAGTGACCCTTCAAGGAGTCACTTCGAAGTTAGAGGATGCTGTCGGCCAATTAGCTGGCAAGGCTGTCAATAGACTTCTTGACATCTGCGATCTCGTTCTTGATGGTGTCTTCAAGGGCTTTTTCATCGCTGCCGAAGGACTCCTCAAAGCCCTTCTCGAAAACTTTCTCGCCAGCAGCTGAAGCAATGCCACAAGCAAACTTCATCAGAAGCTTGCTGCCGATTTTCTCCGCTAACGCTGACATCCAAGAATAATGGGTAAAAAATTTAAAATTGGCAGGGAAGCTAAGAAAGTTGTATGGGTAGAAGTTGATGAAGAATGATATTCTGAACCGAAGGGATCTCGTTTTTTATAGAGAATTTACACTCTGGCTCCCTTGCTATCTCGTAAACTACCTTACCTTATGCATTTGGCTGAAAACAGAAGAGGGAGCCAGTAAGGTGACCTGGATGGATGGTGTTGTGGATGGCTGACAGGCGCAATGCCCCATAGCTTGGCAATAAAGGGAGGTCTAGGCCAGTTCAGCTGTGATCCTCCAATTCATGTATATCTCCCGGGTAGATGACAGAATCTAAGGAATGACCAGTCATTGATCGGCTTGGGGCGGAATAGGCCCGCGTAACGATTCCGAGTTATTTTCAACGTGTCACGCAGCCCAACGGCAGACAAGGCTAAGCAGATTAACAGTCAACAGTCAATAGTCTGTCCCAACTCGGAGCAATAATTGACACTTTAAAGGATAAGGGTCCAAAACCAACAGTTTTTAGTGCACAGCTGAAAATAAATCTGGATAACACGGACATGCCGGCTTTTGCTTTGACTTCGCTGATCTTCAACGCTTCATAGAATGCGACCTAAACCAGGGATGCTCTGCATTGTGATGATACAGCCTACAGGTGAGCGCTTCAGCGAGGGCAACTTGAACTCTACAGGATGCAGCAGGTAGACTATCGCTGTTATCGATAGCTAAAAGTGTATCTTATAGATAAGTATCTACTAAAACTCATACCATACACTTGGTAATCAACGGGCCAATTTCGTCCTTGACTCATATTAACTGTCTTTACTATTGCTATGTTGACTCGGTACCAAGGGTTAAGCAACGAAGTGGTCTAGGTGTCATTGGTTCGGGATTGAGTCCTTGGTTGGGGGGCTATGTAGGTGACTGGGTTGAGGTGTTACTGGAGACCTTTGCCATTGTCTGTACATGGTTCTGTCACTCGAATACACCCACGTTTATACTGATGAAACATGGCATCCCAAACTCATCAATACGCAGTGAAAGGACTTTATAGTTGCCAGTCGTATTCCTCTATATACCTACATTCTGGAGTCCCTTGACCAAGACCAACTCAAATATCTATGGGCTACTAAAACACCAGAAGTTGAGCTTGTTTATTTCCAAGTCAGCTCCTCTTCGCAGACTTGCGTTCTATTCCTGAATTCTTTTCCATTCCAGGTACAACTCTTTGCCGGACGAATCTCCTTCCATAAGCAGGTCAAACTCCTCCTTGCCTCCAGGCTGCCCAGGCCTAAGCTTCAGCCGATAAGGCCACTTTTCGATGATGGTTTGCTTCTCCTTCATCATCGCCCCGGCCCAATCCGGGAAACTCGCCAACTCTTGGTGGTCGGCAACCCTTGCAACAATTAGCACTGACTTGGACGAACTTGTCTGATGGTTATTACCTCTCAAAAATGTTATCATATTCTCTCAAATGGCTGGCGCCGTACGTGATCTTTACCATAGTGGGATCCCCTGGACCCATGAGCGGATGAACGGGTGGAATACAGTGGACGCGGCGCCTGTTTGCCAAGCTTGTCGGAAGACAATCTGCGAAATCATCCATCATTGTCCAGTTCTCGTCAACCATGTTCATGAAAAGTGTAATGAGAGTTGCGCGCGGGTTGATTGAAGGTTCTCGAAGGAGGGGGGCCATCAAGGCGACAGTGAGGCGGATACCAGGATATCCGCTGTCGGAGACGTTGGAGACCTAAAATAGAATTAACACGAATCATGGAATTAATCAATTGGGTTAGAGAGGTGTGTTAACAATAAAATCTTAGGGACTTACCTCGATGCGACCAAAAGACCCTTCAAGTTCGTCATCAAGCTCAACTGCATCGACTTGAAGAAGCTGAAATGCAACGGTGGACTTGCAGACTCTATCCAGAAACCTTTTGATCATTGACCGGATGTAGTAGAAGAGTTTGCCGTACACATCAGATGTAGCAAGTCCAATCGGAGTCTTCTCAACCTCACCAAGTGACCATCCTTCTACAGGATCGGCACTGTCTTGCATCGGCCAGGTGCCTCCGAACTGAAAGAAAGTCCTATGGATTTTAGCTTCGATCTGTTCCCGCGAAGAGTATCACACACGGATTCGGTTTGCAATACTCGCTGCGTTGGGCTCCAAAGGGGAGTAAAAGACCGTCCTGATAATAACGCTGCTTGGCGACACGATGTGCAGGAGACTGAAAAAGAAAAGTGCGGTCGCGATAGTCGATCCGGGACCTAGCAATGGTAACAGCCTGACGAATCTGGATAAGAGGTCGAATGCGCTGCTTGAGGATATCAAGGTGCGACTTACGGATGGACGCCGAATACCAGACGTCGATCATACAATCGATAGCTTCGTCCTGATCATCGACGGTGAGGGCGATCAGAAGCATGATGACATTTTGCGCGACTATGTCGATGTCACGGTCGTTGATGACGATGTCGATAGGCTGATCCTAGCTCGGTGGGATTTGTTCTCCAGTATAAACTCATCATCATACCGGCAAGCAGCAGGCGCAGCTGGCTCTTATACGACTCGCCTTCATTCGCATCGAGGCGAAGAACGTCGAGGGCTGGAACATTTCCAAGTAGGTACTTACTACCGCCAAACAATTCACTAGCCCCAGGGTCCGTGAACGCAGGTGCTAGTCCCTGGATCGCCCACTCAGGCTTCCAGGTTACTTTGTTCAAGGATGATTTGCAGTTGAGTTTATGAATAGGCCAGTGTGCTTTCTGGCATTCGGAGCCGCAGTACTGCAAGACGTGAGCGTAGTGTAAGAGAATTTGATGGGCACCGGAGGCTGCAACTTACGACGACAAGACGGCAGTTGGCGCAGCTGGATTTGCCATCGTTCTGACAACCAGTGCCATCTGGGCGGCAGTTAGCGCAGGGCAGTGAGGGTGTCGCCATGATGTCGGATGCCAACTTTGGTGACTGGTGAGGAAAAGGAAGATGAAAGTCAAGGAGATATGAAAGCCTTGGGTCGGTTGGAGCCTGAGGCAAGATCAAACATCCATAAGGCGTTTGCTGCAAGCAGTGGCTGGCACTGTCAAGCCGGATACCGACATGTCACAACCTCAAGTTTTCTCGATTGCGGATCCACTCCATGAGTTGTTTGATTCAACCAGCGCAATAAACCACGGTTGCTAGCGACAATGTTTGGTAAAAAGTGGCTGCCAAATAACAAAACGAGCGTGCTTGGTCACTATAGTGTTTGATCCACTGCAACAGTAGTGCTGTAATGGATGCCATTCACATCTGGTAAGAAGAAAACTCTACAGCCCGGCAAGTGTCCAGAAACACCACGCTATATCGGATGCCTGCATAAAGAGGCCTACGATCTCGCCTGATTGCTTTGGAAAGTCATCTCGTCAGCAACACTGCAGATGCTATCCGTTTGTGATTTGTGGGTGAGATTGTTCCTGATCAGCTTGTAGATTGCGGTGGAGAATGTTGTTCGAATCACAGCTACCGAGAGTCAGAAGAATTGACCGGTCCTTACTAATCTTATAAAAATGTCTATTATTTTAAATTTTTATAATTAAATTAATAAAACTCATATAATATAAAGATGTCTTTATTTCATTACATTTTTCTCTTAATTTATATGCTTTTATTTTATTGTATTATACTTAAATAAAAATATCTAAATTCGGTTAATTCTTCTGTCCCCCGGGGGCAGCTAGACTGGCAATACACAAACGGCTGGTGGCAAGCTTCTGTGTCAGTTTGAAGCACCACGAGAAACTGATTGAAATAGATCCATAGATACATGAGTATAGTTGCCAAACTACATACAAGATAGTGACAGTCATAGTGACTATGATAGACTTCACTGAGGCACCCTAACAGTGCCCTTCATGACCTCTACCGCCTTTCCACTAAGATGAACAGTCTCGACCTTTCTTTCCCAAGCATCACCCGTCTCGACCTCAACATTTACCACGATGAGACTCTCCCGACCCATCTCAACACCCTGCGTGATGTTAAATCTGATCGAGCTCGCAGTAAGATTGTGCAACGCCAAGTAGCAAGACAACGCGCATGCGGCACTCCCAGTGGCAGGATCCTCCATGTTGCCCTTTACAAGTCTCGTGCGAAGACTTTGGACATATTTTCCATCAGATGATGTCTCGCCATTGAGAAGCGTGTAGTAGTAGCGCCTTGAGTCAAAGTCGTGTTTCCAGCCGTCGTCCTGCAAGTTGCCGTCGATGTCACCCATGGCCCCAACCTTGGCAGCGCCAAGCAGCTCAAGAGATGGGAGCTCTACAAGCGCGAAAGTCATCCCCTTGACGATGCTGAACACCGGTGAGCCCTCGTCAGCGGCAGCTACCTGCGCGAGTTTGTCATCCCAACTAGCTTGAGTACCATGTTTTGGCACTCTCCCCTTGTGCAGTCGGACATCATGCGGAATCAAAGCACGCGCAGAACCATTTTCGAACTCAAGGTCAATTCTGCCTCCTTTTGCAATCATTGCCTTCACGCCCTGGGACTGAAGGAAGACAGCTGTGCCGATAGTCGGATGCCCCGCAAATGGCAATTCGAACTGCGGAGTAAAGATATCAATCTTTATCTCATCCGTATCGCCACGATTCTCAACATCGTGCACAAAGACAGTCTCGGAGAGGTTGAATTCGCGCGCAATTCTTTGCTTTTGAGACTGGGTGGGGGGAGCTTGTTGGCTTGGTGGGGTATCGTCACCACTGCCAAAAGGTTACCTTCAAAGGTCGTGGTGGTGAAAACATCGAGAGTGGTGAATTCGAGACTCATTTTTGCGTCTTTAATTGGCTCGCTGACCTTCAGGATATTGATGCTTGGCAATTGAAGGAATAGGTGATCGAACCTTTTAGTACTCAGCCAATTGCGTGTGTGAGTCGGAGAGTTACAAGGTAATACGATTACTAATTCAACCGAACACAACTCAACGACATCGGCGCGCATACACCGAGGAGTATAGTCATGAGCAAATTTATTGCTAGCTAGAAAAAGTACTGAGGTAGAATGGCCCTGACCGAGAGCTCGAAGTTTAAACACTTTAATTAGTAGGAATTTGCTCACTAGCAGTAATGTCTTGTATTGCTATGCTGCTATGCTGCTATCTTTGAACGCATCTTGCATCAAGCACCAAGCTTTGATACCGTCTCCCTCAAGGCGCGCACGTCGCGTTCCATGTTTCTGAGTTCAAACTCGTGTGACTTTTGCAACTGCCTTGCTACTCTCATCCGTTCAAACCCCCAACAGAAACCGGCCAACATCAGGATAAAGGCAACTGAGGCACCGACAGCGATACCTGCCACTTGAGGACCTGTCAATCCAGACCTCGTACTTGCTTTTTCTTCTTCGCGGGAAGGTTCTTCAGTAGCTGTGGACTCAGCACTGGGTTGGGTGGTGGATGATACTCGTACCAAGCTTGTTGTTTTTGAAGGCGCGGGGGGTTGGGACTTGAAACTATCCGGCATGCTGACATTGATGTATGTGGACCTTGTAGTATATTTGCTTCCGAAAATTTCACCTCCACGCATTTCGAACCAGTAAACAGCGTCCTCACCATTTTTCAAATAGTGTCCGATGTCATACTTAGCCCTCCAGACATAGTAACCACCCATCTTTGTCACTGTAAGATTACATCAGTATAACTCTCGCAAGGCTACAGAGTGGAATTCATCATACTTTCCAGGAAGCCTTCTTTCCCTCTCTTGTTGTTCACAGTATTCAGCTGCCAAACAGACAAGTCTAAGATGGGGCCATCCGAAATACGGACATCGACGAACTCGCCATGCTTATAGCGTTTGTTGTGGTCGAACTCTTGAAGGATGCCGTCATTTAATGAGTCCCATGGTGGGGGCTTAAGAAATTTGGCTCTCCTACAAGCTGCTAGGCTGGCGAGTGAAGCTACCAGAAGGAACAACCAATTCAATTGCATGATGGGTGGTGATAGACTGGAAAAAAAGTGTGAAAGATTGAGACGTTACCCATCTACTTCTGTAGAGAGGAGGATATGGTATGAAGGAAAGGGAGCCGTACCATTTTCAAATGCGAGGGCGAGCGACAGTTATTTATGGTTATCTGAGAGTCGTGACTAATGTTGGAATGGAGTTTGAAATGGAGTTTGAAATAAGCCACGAACGATATGTACCAATCATGATGCCGCCACCAATATGTCTCGTGGCTAAAGAGCCGAGTAGCCAGGCCAAACGTCTGGCGGCGTGAGGGGTGCTGTGACGACAGCACATTTGAACTTCAAAACTCTCAGAAAGCAAAAGCCATTTGAAAGAACACACGCAGTACCTTACTTGACCACCATTCTGTAAAAAGCCATGACGCCGCACACTGATATGGTATCATCCAATAAGATTACTGTGTTCCTTTTTGAAACAGCCCAGATATGTATAGCCACAGAGTATCAAAGCCAATGTAACCAATCTAATCGGAAGGGCGTCGTTAAACCTAAAGGACAGAAATACGGAGTCATTCAAGACTCAAAGCCGTAGGTTTGGCGGCAAGATTCATTGGTCATTATATGAGATACTTTGAGTTGAATCTTACATTGGCGTATCCTCATTCGTCGCCTGTGTTCGCAGCCTAAAGCTTAATCTTATTGGCAGCAGTCAACTGCATATCCAAAGTCAGCTGGCCCCTCAATTCTTCACCAGGCGTTCAGTGAGTATCAAGTATGAGTTCATCACCTATCGCAGCATGAGTGGGCTTCCCCGCCTTTTTCTTCCTCCAGTTCCTCATTGAATCCCTCCCTATCAAGGCGCTTCATGCAGCCCTGGTGGACTTCTAGCATATCCTGAAGGATACAACTCAATCACCGGGTCACTAGGTAGCTCAGCCTTTGTCCCGGAATAGTTAACCTGCCCTTGGTGGCTCTGAGAAACCATTGACATATCCTTATTTCTTTCATTTCGTCCCAACCATCTCCAGATCAACCATCCAACTGCGCCAACAAATATAAGACCGCCGATGGTGCCCCCAACCGCGGCACCGGCAATTTCGCCCTTGGACAATCCAGAGTCGGAATCTGGATCAACATCTGAATCCGAGCTCTGATCTGTAGCCGTAGATGTTGGGAGGGACTGCGTAGCGGACGTTGCAACCCTTGAAGAAGACATGCTCTGTATTGTGGTAGAAGTCTGTAACCTGGTGGTGATCGTGGTCCCGAGCCTTGGAGCGGTGACATTAAAGTATTGCGTCTCAGAAAGTGATATCGCAAGACCGTCAGGACGATCGCCCAAGACAAAGTTGTACACAGAATCTTCACCTCCCTCCAGTATTCCTACTACATCCCACTCAGCCTTCCACTCGGTACGAGATGCTAGATTCACGGGTCAGCATGGTGTATAAGAGCAAAAGATTTCTTGGCATCCTACAGTCTAGTATTCTTTCTTCCCAGGACGTTGATCCGATTCGTTGGACCAAGTAAAGTTCAACTTTGTCGAGATCGGTCTCCCAAAGGAGCTGAATCGTATCTCCCACCGTGTATTGTATATTATTTCCAAAGCCATCTTCACGGTCGAAATCGGAGTTCCATTCTGGGGGACGCAGGAATCTGGTGCTGCATACAGCATGACTGGCGAATATCGAGAGTATGAGAGTCAGGATTGAAATCGTATGCATACTGGCGATAGACACTTTCAAGTGTCAAAAATGATGGATGATGGCCCGTTCGCAGGATGGAGGACCCAGTGGAGGGCGCAAAAAAGCAGTACTGGCCGAGATGGACAGGCTTATTTATTTTGACTGATTCGAGAGCAGAAGCCAAGACCAAGTTGATAGGGGCCATTAATTAAACCAGGACCATCCTCCCTGGACGATATGCAGCCGAGGATCGAGATAGGGATAGCTCAGGCCCGAGCCGTAATCTGAAATGCTAAGGTAGAACTTGATGATCTGACTCTATTTCCACCACCGCTAGATCTTCAGCACAAGTGAGAAGTCAAGAAAGGCACGTATCTAAGGTTTGGACTATTCTTGTGATGGATTTTATTTCGTCTCTCCATTTTGAAATTCTTGCTCAGATTGGAGGTCCCAGATTCATTCTGCCATCTTCTTCCGTGCACTTCCAGATTCGTCTAGTTGCATATGCAGGCTTGACAGGGTACAACCAACAGCACAACAACCAACAGACGGTCGCATCGTTTTGGGTTAATCTGCTGGCGGTGAAACACGTCGCACAGACATATTTGCCGAGTAGAGAAGGTGATTAAATGAAAGCTGAAAATCAAGAAGTAATATTGATATGCCTGGTTCTGAAAAGGGGCTTTGGTTGCATTCGACGAATCATGATCGTTTGGGAGTTCGTCTCTTTTAACCTTTCAAGCTTATCACAGTTCACCGATCTTCCGGGTAGAGGTAGCTTCTGTATTGGTAGGGCGCTGATCTCTCCAGCGAAGTAGAAGGAACCTTGTAAGGCTAGATACACAACTGACAAGGCCATTTTACTGTTGGCTTATTGCCAAGAGGCAGATACGCCCCCGAGATTATGAACCGGCATTTAAACTGCGACCCCCAGTCCAGCTAGTGAGCGGAGGCAATCACGGGACTTGTGTCTTTTTTGCAAAGTTTATACCGCTAAGATATTAAGTTTGTATCATGCATCATGCCTCACTCGTCTACGAATTCCTTGACTGGTCAGTTCAGATTCTTGGAATCAGGTGGATACGTGAGATAGCTGCGGAGTAGCTGGGCACCAAATCGGTCATGGGTATGATACTAAAGATCTCACAACACATAAACCTCTACGAACTCACGGGGGATCTTAGTAATTGCAACGAGATGATGGCAGACTCGTACACCGGAGCTCGTGAAACTCATATAAGTCTGTAATTGCTTCTAAGTTATGACTGTATACAGACAGCGAGCCAGGCAAGCGAATGGAAGGTCTGAAAAGTCCTAATGAATGTGTTTTGAGGACAGTGAAATCTCGTCTTACAGATGGTTCCCAAAGAGTGATTTATCCAGACTCAGCCTGTTTGTCACACCCTCCCTGCCTGAGGCTACACTGCGCACCAGTAAAAACAGCTTCCTTGCAATTGGTGAAGGAAGCACGACGATCGCGCCCATTCTTGACAAAGTCGATGACGAGATTTCCCCCGACACCGTTGATGTTGAGACGCCCTCCATCAACAGAACGGTTGGTGCCCTTGAGCTGACCAGTAGCGTACTCCTTGCAAGAGCCAGGGAATCCATCGGACCTCTGCGTGGAGGCACCGTCGCCTGGGGAAATGGTGATGAGACATTGACGGTTGCAGGCGGGAGAGCCAGGAGTGCCGCCACCAGGAATTGAAGCGTCCTTAACTTCGAGGGAGAGGGTGCTGCTGGCAAAGGCGGCTATCATGAGCATAGCGGTTGTCTTCATGTTGATGGTCTGGTGGGAATTAGTAAGGAGAAGGAAGCTTAAGTCAATGGTGCGAGCGTACAGAGTTGAATTTTCTTGTAAAGGCTTTGATAGCTTGGTATGGTTCTGTAATGGTTGTAGAGAAGTTGTGTTGCAAGTATCCCGTTGAAGTGGCCGGTTGATGGCCTTTTATACATGAGCAAACCATCTTCAAACATTCATCCAAGTCACAACGGATGGAGGCAATCGGCGATCTGATCTTGGGTAACGACAGGATGGCTGAGTAAGAGTCACTAGCAGGACGATCAACGAATTTGCAGCTCTATCACGATGGTGCGCGATAGTCAAAGCGAGCAATCTCCAAAAGAGGCACAACAAGTACGTTCGGTAGATGATGTCAGAATTGAGGATTCAACCTGCTTGTGATAATGAAGCTCGGGGAAATACATACGATCGTCATACTAGTAAGTGGTTAGGTTACAGTATATGGTTCGGCCGCCTCGTGGTTATGCATGAGCGGCCGCTTTATAGCGTTCGGCCACCACGCAGGAGAGATCTACATTTATACTACGATTCTCCGCCCCCAGGGGAACTTATTTCTCGTATAGAAAGTGCACGAGCATGGAATACAGCTCTGTGATTGAGTATTGTAGACTTTCTGTGACCCTCGCTAATGTAATGTCACCGGAGATCCAAAAACTTGGACATTTCATGATCTCGATCTTTGCCGAAAATTCCGCTCTAAGTGGAACTAAGTCTTGGTAGAACGACCTCACTATCGGGAACTTTCAAATTTTTAATGACATTTTAGCCGTGCCTTGCTGAAGAAAAAAGTCATGACTATAGGCTATACAAGTGTGATGCGTGTGCGAGATCCAGACCACTCGCCAATCCATTTACCTATTTGCCCGTGCTCAAAAGTTCCAATGCGTCTGAAAGTGGTCCCCGAGACTAGTTCCAGCATTATGAAGACGTTTCTCCCCCATCCATACCCATAATAACCTGCGCATAGCGGTACACAAACCCCTTACACTTGCCCCAATTCTTTTAACTTTCGCACTAAATCTGTGGTGTCGAGCTGTAGACTTTGCGAGCCAAAGTCCTCCTCAAAATAGCAATCGCTTCTGATATCGTCTTTGTATACTGCGAGAGTGGTAGAGGGACCCGTCCAGCGATAGTAAAACAGCATACACTCAATATCCAGCTCGGCTGAACGCAGAAGACCTGTAGGATCACCTCCTGGGGGTTCCGCGATGATCCGCTCTTCTACAAGATTCACAAGCGGCTGTGGAAGACCGCTGTACCATTGATGCAAAGCGCTAAGTGTCGTATGTCCTCCAATGACGGAAGCCCAGCTCCATGTTGGAGCATACGACTCATTGCGAATCACCTCGGCTCCTTCACTTGCATTTGTCTTCCAAGTCAGATCGAAGTGTATAACCCCCTTACAGAGCCCGGCCAGGTATAAATCTTTGCTGGCCTCTCGGAAGCGCCCGGCGATACCAGACATGGCGATGAGTCTGTCTGACTCTTTTGTCAGAGCGCAGTTTGCGTAGATCGACACGAGGCTACCCCATAGAGTATGGTATGTCTTTTATAAACCCATGGCCCCGTACCATTGGTTTGTCTGTAGATTCGACAATCTTCTCACAATCTCCCGGCCTGCTGCTTTATATACTGTCTGGATGGGCTGTCGCAAGTGATCATCTTTGGCAAGAATCTGAAGTTTCCAGTCTGGATCTGCTTCACATACAGTAGTCTCCAGGCGCTCCCAGTAAACCTGGTTCTTTGTGAAATGAAGAACACGGGGAGCTAGAAACCGCTCCTATACAACCCACCCACGCATTTCCAAGGGTGTATTGTCGATCTCGTCATTCCAAGAAGAATCATTGTACAATAACCATGGCCTAACGTCGAAGCCGGCCTTATCTTCTAGATGCTGCTCGCGTATTATGAAAGGAAACAAATGCCTCGATGGAAGACTCCTCTTGGAAAATAGGCCGGTGCTACTGCGGTCTGAAGATGCTGCGATAGCGGAAATATTGCAGAATGAATGGTGATATATATCGACCATTGCTTTAGCCTCCTTCTGCCACTCGCTCAGAGAGTCTTGAAAGATGCACAACGAGTCGATCCATATTTATCTGAAGCCCATACGACGCACTAGCAGGGCAGCATCGCGAAATATGGGCGACAAACTGCTGAGCTCCATGCCAGACCTAAACTGATCCTCCGTGGTTTGTGAAAGTTGCTGGATCAAGTCAGGGTCACCCTATCGATGTGAGAGTGTCCAGTATGCAGGATAGTCTCCAGCTTTGCGTTTGTCTCCTAAAGTGAAGAGTTTCACCTCGGCTCTCTCGCGGAGATATACTATCCCCTTATCGGCGTCATCAACATCAATGATTCTGTTAGGAAAATATATCCCAAGGCTCAAACCAGACGAAAGGCAATGTTCATGGTCTTCTTGACATGCTGAGAGCCAGGCTTCGAGCTTCTGCAGAGATTGGCTCGACCCTATGTGTTCATTAAGATGGGCCCAGGATCTGACATCAAGCAAGGTCAAAATTGACCGTAACGATGGTGTTATCGTACTAAACACAGAAACTAATGGCATGAGTAAGAAAGTTTATCTTTATGTCCTGAGAAGTTCAGTCCTGCCTTTCAGGTCAAAGTCGACGGCCCAGGGGCACACGACATGGAACTCGAGATCAGGGCTGTAAAAGCTGCTGTATATCCGAAACCCATCGATCATTGAACTGTCGCTGTTGGAGAGAATTGACGCCTTGTTCCATAACCACGTACAGATGAAGCAATACTCATCTTTATTTACTGACGGCCAGGTTGCAGTATTTCTGGTGATGGTAGTTTATGAAAGTTCGTCTACCATATTTAAAGTAAGCCTTCGAATACTTGATCTTGTTACGGCCTCTCAAGGCTGCAATACATATATCGCACAAGTACCCCTCTGCCATGTCCATCACGCTACTGATTTGTTGACGGAGGCTTAGAATCTGTCGCAGGTCTGGGCACTTAATATGGGAGGTCGAAAGATAACAGTATTCAGGTAAAGAGACCGTATCAGATTATTTCCTAACTGATACTGATGTGCTTTACTTGAGCACTTGGGTGTATTGCTGCCCAACGACATTCATGCCAGCGCAAGACGCAGAAACGTGGCTGAATATGCGGCAAATTATTCTCCTGTGTCTTCAGCCACAAAGAGTCGCCTCAGCCCGAAATGAGCGATCAAAACATTGGAAGTCACCAAGTCAAACATAACGACACTACATCCCACCATGACGCTAGCAGGTATGAGCTTCGTCAACGGCTGGAGATCAAAAATGGGAACACAATAGAGAAACCCGCCCCACATATTGGACTCTTCTCCAAGTCTTCCCTAGCAGAGTTAACCTCCGTGGTCTGACGGAACCCATTCCAGGCTGACCACCGAGAGAAGGCTCGTGACTGCTTACCCCGCAACTGATGGCGAGCCTGTGAATTGTCAGGTGACTTTGATAGGTCTTTCGACATTCTAATCTAATGTACATCATTGATAGGATTAAAGCAAGCCTCGTTCTGTTCTAGCAAAACCCTCGAATTCCAGCGCTGTCTTGTTGATCATCCAATCCACCATAGCATCCCACTCATCATAGAGGCGTCTTTACTAGCTCGAGGCACTTTGATCTCTTATCTGTAACAGAAAAATGACCTGCATGGTCTGTAATCTCCCGGTATCCCCTAATAATGATGATCAGGGCTGCACGTATGAGGAACTCAAGCAATCAGCTCAAGCCAATTGTACTAGATGCACGCTCGTTCTAAAGTGTATCAGCAAGGGGGCAGCACACATCAAAGTCCGGGACATCACAAAAGTGGCGGCTCTATCCCATGGCTACGTCAAGGTTAACTGGTCCGGTGGCGAGTGCGTATTGGAGGTTTTCAGCCAGCATGGCAAGTCTTTATCATTTCAGCGTCCTTATAACAAGGGGCTACGGTGAAGCTTATACCTGAGATATCGAATCATGTTGACATAATAATTAGAGCCATTTGAACTATAGACTAACAATTCTGTTATAGGTGTCCAAGGAGCTGAGCTGGGTATTACACCACTATGTCTAGGGCATTTCCCCAGCACTACAGAATTTCAGACTACAACCACCACGATCCAGTCTTGGATAACGGATTGTGTAGGTACACACAAAGGCTGTCGGTCACAGAGCCATGATCAGTTTGCCTCGTTCATTTGCCCAAAGAGATTGCTCGATTTGAGTAATGGAACCCTGGTTCTCCGAGAGAATCTGGGTCAAAGGCTGCGATATGCATGTCTCAGCCATTGCTGGGGTAAGATCGACATTTTGAAGACAACAAAACACACGATAGCGCATTTCACAATAGAGGTGCCCTTCGATCGGCTGTCGAAGACCTTCCGGGATGCTGTTGATATATGTCGCAGTCTTGGAATTATCTATCTCTGGATTGACTCGCTTTGCATCATTCAAGACAGCCCAGAAGACTGGAAAGAACAGGCAGCCCAGATGGCAGATGTTTATCAGCATTCATTCCTGACTATCGCAGCCACAAAGTCCCACGATGGGTCCCAAGGTTGTTTTTCAGAGACTAGCCATCAATACTTGGCCAAGTTGGTTCCTGGTTACAAGGACATTTATGTCCGTCAACGACCGCCACTTTTTCCAGACCACTGGGGGCAATTAGACGAAAACGACGGTTATCCACTCCTAAACCGTGCATGGATTTATCAAGAGATGAGACTATCACCGCGGGTATTGCACTTCTGCAACGAGGAAGTCATCTGGGTATGCCAAACCTCACAACGCAGCGAAAGCGGGTGTAACGATACGGACTACAACGACGGCAAGAGTTTTAAGCCTACACTGTTCAGTTCCGTCAGTGACACTCTTCACGATAAACCCCAGTTTACGTGGCACCGAACAGTTCAGGAGTATTCCAGATTAAATATTACGTACGAATCAGATAAGACGATTGCACTAGCTGGAGTTGCTCAACGTATGCAACGCACAAGGCCGGATGACAGATATCTGGCTGGAATCTGGGAGAAATACCTACCGCTCGATCTTCTATGGATGGTCTGGCCTACGCCCAAGGTCGAGAAACCTAGACTTGCTAGGTACCCTTCATGGTCCTGGGCTTCTGTCAAGTCACAGGTAATGTGGGACGGGAATTGGAGTCCACTCCAGTCTGTGGTCGTCCGGGATGTGTGCTATACGTCTGAAGGTCCATGTCATATGGGAGACTGCTCAATGTCTTCAATCACCTTACAGGCCCCCCTCATAGATGCCAAGTCCTTACTGCCAACCCAGGTCACACCTATGAGCGTATGGAATGGCAACATCAGCCACACAGTCACGCCATTCGAAGACATTCGCCTCGAAGAGCTTTGTGTTAACGACTATAAGCCCGATAGCCCGTCTGTGCCTGCACGATGGCCCCCTGCCATTGGAGGATTCGTTATACCGCTTGGTGTGAGTGTCGAAGATAGTTTTACGTTCTGTGGCATCCATGTTATCAAAAGGCTGGAAAGTTACCACTACGAGCGAGTTGGCCATGTCGGAATAAGCCATGATGCTTTACTGATGAGCAACTACACCAAGTTCCTGAGTCGTCTGAAAAGGGATGATGCGCCGCAAGGGCCGGACATGGAGACTATGCAAAATACATCCAGATTCTACGCATCTCGTGTGAGAGAGCTGTTAGAAGGATTAGAGGTTTCAGAAATTGTCTTAGTGTAGAGTATGCTTTTAATCCTTAAATACAAGAAAGCAAAATACTGCGTGTCCCTCTAACCATGTTCTGACTCATTGATAGGTTCTTTATTCAGCGAGCATAGCTGCTCCATCCCGCACCTCCGCCCCCATCATTATTCCCGATCCCTGCGCTTATTGCGGCTGCCCTCTTGCGGGCTTCTTTCTCGTAGGAGTTGCCGTACATGTAGCTGTACTTGCGATCGAGTTCCCGTCCCTTAGCAATGATTGCCACAGGATCATGGAGACCATAGAATTCGTCGCCACCGATGAGCCTCTTGACGAGCCGATCTAACATGCTGAGATCTAACATGCTGAAAGATTTGAAGTCGACTATTTGAATATTGTCAAGTTGGTCGAGATGATGGGTGATTCTGATATAGGGCTTTGGTGTCTCATGAACCAGATGTGTTATTTGCAGTTGAGACTTGTGGGTGAGCTTAAGTTGTAGCAAGTCTCATGTTCGAAATGGTTTATCCCTTGACTTTCGTAAGGCGCATCTCACGGATGTCAAGGGCAGGGTACTTATTGCTATATAAAGACCTGATCTGACTTGGAGATCATTCTCAGGAATTTGCTTTCGGCTTCAAAGACATCGTGTGGCGATAGATCTGCAGGTTGATCACATACGTCATTTTATCATACAGAGACTAGAGTTAGCCAGGCACAGACGAAAGAGGTAATTTCCATCGTTGGCGGATCGACAAAGCTTAAAAATGCTTCTCGTGGCGCTTCAATAAGGTATTCGGTGTATAAGCTGGAATTGAATGAAGGTGCTCAGGAATTGTGGCAATTCTTCTCAGGTTGGCTCCTAAATCCAAAAGAAATCATGAACCTCGATATGCATATCGGAAGCATTTTATATCTTGAGTGAAGAACACATACCCTTCTCCTTCAGCTCCTCAAAGAACTTCAACTCCTCCGCAATGGCGCGTGTTTCCGGACAGAAAGGGCCAACTGCACGGTACAACAATTTCAAGCTCTTCTGCCAACGCGGCCAAGGGCACTGAAAATCTAGGTAGAGCATTCTTCGGGTGCTTGCCTGAGACCTGAGCACTTCATCTGTACGTCGTCTCCTGTTTCCCACGTCCGGCTCGACAACCAAACAATTTCAACCAAGACCAAGTCGGAAACATCATTATTTGGACATTTTTCGAATGCGAAGTATGAACCGTAGCAGGCTCACTCCCATCACGACAAGCATTCTTCAGAAATCGGGCTCGAGACAAGAGTAGTAACGACCAGCGACTCTCATCATACAGCCCTTTTGATGGTCGCAATGGAGCTGGGGACTAGGGAACCAGAGAGTGACGAGGGAGAAGACGTAACCCTTGGGCAAGATAACGACTTTACCCAATCAAAGAACGCGCTCACTTGGAGTGGAAGAAGAAGAAGCTAGGAGTAATCAACAGCAATTATGCGAGGGCATAATGCGGGATCACTCAAGGACAAAAAGATCATAACGGTGTATAGATATATAGATCATATATCTATAAAGTTCATTTAACCATAGGGATGAATGCAGTGCATGCATCTCTCATCATGTGGAGTACCTCATTAAACAGCCATTATTTGGGCTTGACAACAAAGTTATCCATCTTAAACTTCAAGGTCGAAGTCTTGGTCCCCTTCGCACCAGGTCCCGGAACATACCACTCCATAGAAATCGTCCAAGTACCAGTCTGCGAGTTCGGAAAGTCCGCAACAAAATTGGCCCACTGGTCAACCTTATGCGTACCCTTAAAGCTAGGCGTATAGATGTTGCTGCTGAATGTCTTGGTATCAAAGCTGAAAGAGCCCATTGAATACCACAGACCATCGGGAGCTTTCGCTAGGACAAACAAGCCAGGCTTGTTAGGCGCTTTGTACCCAACGCTATTTTTGGGGAGAAGCATGGACCACGAGAGTTGGAAGCGCGATGCTTTGCAGATCTTGAAGGTCTGGGAGAGTTTGTTATAGCTGGTTGGATCGTTGTAGCCGGACGTTCCCGCGGCTTGGATTGCGTGGTCGCTCTTATAACCGGATTTCACGACTGTTGCGCTGCCGAGTTTGACGTATGTGGGTTTGAAGACCCATGGTGCTAAGATTGTTAGTCATGCTGGTGTCGTTTTGAGGCAAACTCACTGAAAGCGCTCGACTCAAAGCTCGGGTTTTTGAGGGTGTTTGCGGGGGTAGTGCAGGCTCGTGCGTCGAGGGGGCTGTGAGCATCGGCTGGTGCGGAGAATACAGGGGCAGCGAACGCTAGCCAGCTAAGAAGCGCTAATTTGACCATGTTCACAGTCTTGAAGCAGGATCTTTGTGCCGCTGAGAACTGCAGAATGATGCAAGCAACTAAAATTGCAAGTCTGGGGGGATAACTGCCAACAAGGGAATGCGGCTGATTTATATAGACAAATTGAAGGGGCGACATGACCCCATGGGCTCAGTAATTAAGCCTTACCATTCGATAATCGAATCAATAGTTTTGCGAGGCGCTGATCTAGACCCCTCAGCCGCACTGACTAGACAGGCATTAGACTAGTCTAGGACTTCTACCCGCCTCCGCTCATTAGCTGCTACAACGGGCACGTCCTGGGTCGCAGCTAAAACCTAGCAAGAGAAGGCGTCCTTGCTTTTGAGGATCCAAGTAGGCGTAGAAAGTCGGTTTTTTAATAAAAAAAAGTCAAAAAGACTACATGTAGTGCGGCTTGGCCGGGAATACTTGACTAAGGGTTTACGCCTAATTCAGGCAACATCTCTGTTGAGGCTATGTAGTTTTTTTTTTAGGATACTGGCTTGGTATGTCTCGTGCAGATATCATAAGCTTGAACTATCAATCAATCCGAAAGCAATATGCCTCCGTTTACTTCTTACGTGACACCTCAGTTGTGTTCACTCCAACTATATGTTACTCTAACAACATGATTGTTTGTGTCTGGTCTCTTCCCAATGGCCCGATGCAGTGGGGCATAGTTTGTATATCACCGTCTGGCTTCCTGCAGACGAGAGAATGGATGGACCAACTGCCTGATGTTGACCATCGTGTCTCTCAGGGTACAGTTGTCTGAAGCTTGCTATTGAGTGGTAAAATTGATAGTAAAAGGTTCCCCGGATGACATCTTTGAAATACTCTTCCACATCACCAGGAGCCCCCACTGGGTGTGACTGCTGCCAAGAGCTTCTGATACAGAGTTGGTCCGTTGGAAGATAATCGAGTGGAATGATGAGCCGATATGGCCTCTTCGTGACAGGCAATGGGGCCGCAATCCAAGTGTTGGCTACGCGTCGAATGACATCGAGACTTCTCGCAAACAAACAAGGCGTATCAAACATGGTATAGGTCTTGACTAGCCCTCTCAACGATATAGAATTATTAGAAGGCCTAAATTGCCAAACACCACTGGCTAATGCTGGCCGACGCCCACTTCCGCTCGTATCAGTACTGATCGCACAATCGAGGCAGTTATTACCAGTACTTGCAACCCCGAGTTGATCAAACGACGTCAATGGTGACCTTTTCCACATCAGCGGTTGGCAGAGGTTTCAACGAACAGGGTACTTACAGATCTAGCTTGAGCTTCAACCCTGAGAAAAACGCTCCTTTCTCGTCATCATATAAACTACAGACGGGGTGGAGCTTCTTATCAGTGTAGAAGTAGGGATCTGGGGGAAGATGCATTTTGCCGCCTTCAACGACAATATCGAGCCATTTCGTTCCCAGTTCCTTCAGATATTCCCAACAATCATGGGGCACAGCCTGGCCATGATGTGGGGTAGTGATGATGGCACCTGAAAGAACAGGTTGCGATCACAAATATCGCAGCCATCTAGCTTGTTTAGGTATGTCTTCATCCACTCTTGGCTGAGGGGTATACCGTCATGATTCGCAAGAACAGTTACCAGTAGAGGCTTCAATTGAATATCAACTTGGGGCTGGAACTAGATCGATGGATCAGATGCCAAGTTCAAATGGCATTGGATGGATGGACGAACGTACAGGAATGGCTTCTGTTGCGACGTATCGCTTGCCGGTCAAATCCTCAACAAGCCAATCAGCTCTTTCTGTAGCCAATGGATACGCCATTTCGTAGCCTCCGTCGCAGACTAAGTCACCCAGACGTATTTTGCCTCGAATTCTCAAAATCTCTGTCTCGTCTTTTTTTGTTAATATTGGATCTGTGATTTGCGGAAAAGCTTCACTTTAAGCTTCCTGCCTATCTTCTTTCACGCTGGTGTCAACATTGCTCTTCATATCTGGATGTTTGCGCTACCATTAACGCAATTATATTCCTTAGGACTTCAGCCGAAGAAGAAGGCTGGCGTTATCGTGATATTCGGCGTTGGCATCTTGTAAGCGTGCTGATCGCCCATCATGACCTTCTCTAACACCTCTCTAGCCTTATTGCAGCTAGCCTTATCCGCATCCCTTACCTACTCGACTTCACAAGAACCTTGAACGCGCCATGTTGGTATTTCCCATTCCCGCCAAAATCTTTCTCTAACGGTCAAACAACAGCAAATGCACAAGGATTTGTTGTATGGCCCAACATTGAAAGTGGCGTAGGTATCTTGGTAGCCTGCATGCCTCACATGCAACCAATCTTCCGCGCTATCGCAGCACGAGCAAGGTCATGGAACATTCTACCTAAAGGCTCGAGCAGCAGCACAGAGGGAATCTTTGTTCAAAGATCTCTGGCGACTATCAAGATGTCGCGGAGTGACGGAACGACCTTGGTGGAGCCGGATGACTTGGTGCAGTATAATACAGGGGGCTTGTTGAGTGAGCCTGGCCCGGCGAAGGTTGATAGTAAGCTGGGGAGTGTGAGTGAGACGGACACATCCAGATGACGGCGTTCGGATAATCACGTTGCGTTCCATTAGTTGATTTAGCACTGATATAGTTTGGCGTGTTTTCATAGAAAGCTCTGAGAAGCATAAAGCGCTCCATAGGCATAGCATAATAGTTCTTCTACTCAAAATCTATTTATATCATTTCTATCTTTCTTTCACAGCACGACCTTTCGTGTCTTGATAAATACTCTGTCAGGGTTCCTAGTCAAAGACGAAACTGGCTTCGGTTTCGCAAGATCGGCTGGCAACGGCAACAACTGAAAAGTCCAGATGACAAGAGTGAAGAAGATCTTCATCTCAAGGTACGACATCCTCTTCCCAAAGCAACCTCTCGGACCTAGCCCAAAGGCTTGGATGGGAAATGCCTGAGAATAAAAGCTCACGTCCTCTTTCCCATCTGGCCCAGCAGCCGTCTTGAGCCATCTCTCAGGCTTGAAACTCGAGTAGTCATAGTCCTTCTCCAAAGGCTTTGGTTTGCGAGACCTGACCCACTCACTACTTCGTGACTCGTCGAAGTCAATTGGAGGTGATAATATGCTTGGACCGTTGGATAAGAAGACTACTGTTGTGCCTTTTGGTACACGTGCACCGAGGATCTGTGTATCAACTTGGACTTCTCGGAGAGTCATGCCAAAAGGATATGACAAGCGAAGAATCTCCTCGACGACTGCGTCGAGGTAAGGGACACGAGTTTGGATGATTTCAGTGAGTGAAGGAGCACGTCGCTCAGATTTAGCTTGTGGATATGCTCGTTGAAGCGCGTCGCGTAGTTCAGATTGAGCCCTTTGCTCGGCGCTGAGATAGCTCAAGCCCCAACGCACAGCTGATGAAGTTGTTTCATGGCCGCCGATGAGGTAGGTCATCATCTACGAGACGATCAGTATAATGCGTCAGATACAGGGACGCAGGTACTCACTTCACTGGTGATCACTTGAGAGTAATAATCAGGCTCTCTCCCCTCTTTCTTCGCCAGCGCCTCTTCTCGAACCGAGATCTCATCAAGTGCACATTTCATGGCCTCTCCATTCGCTCTTCTCTTAATACCATTGGCGATTTCTCGCTCCTGCAGTCGCTTCGCAAGAGCAAAGGCGTTCTTCAGGGTGGCCGAAAAGGTTCGATAAATCCAGTGGAACAGCGGCGGAGAAGGCGTCTTGATAATCTTGGCGACGCTCTCGGCGACAGTTGCCAAGGCGTTGAGCTCTTCATTGAGAGGGTGTTCCTTGAAAGAGATTTCGCCGTCGATCTTGGTTGACAAGGTGTTGTTATCTGGGGCGAGTTCCTGAATTTCCTTAACGAGTTGGGTATGTTGAGTGTCGAGGCCAAAAGCGGCGCATACGATGATATCGAGGGCGGCGTTGTGTACATCCTTTGAGGCTGAGAAGAATTGACCATTGGCGTGCTCAGTCTTCATCCCCCAGAGCTCTACCAGTCGAGAAAACTTGTCGTAAATCTCAGGCGCAGATACCTTTACTCAAATCAGCTTCTTGATCACGCATCCCGATAGTCTCATCTCACCTCTGACAAAAACGACGGCGTCATCAAATTCCTCACAAGCTCCTTGTTCTTCCTAAACTGCGGATCCGAACTCGTAAGCGTGATATGCGCCCCCGGCACTACACAACTAAAGACAGCAGTACTCGACGTCCCTCTATCAAACTCCTTCACCCGATGCGTACAGATCTCAGCGGCCTCATAATGATCAGCGACAACAACCCACGGCTTCCCAAACGGGCGGATAAAAGCTTGAAATAACGGTGATTGGTGTTTAATTGCCTGCGTCGCTAACCAGTCGGTTAAGCTCCCGAATGCCTTGACGTCGGGGAGATCGCCCAGAATACGATTGGTCGCAGAGACGTTGTAGGGGATGTCTGATAAAGGACGGGGTAGCATTGAGCGGTAGAGGGTGCAGGCAATGCCTGCTAATAAAAGACATCCTAACAAGACCCTCGTGGACGACGAGTCTATAGCGTCAAGCAACGACATGTCTGCGATTTCTCACTCCAAAATGTCACAAAAAAACGAACAGACCCAGCTGTCACAGTCAAAGCGGGCCCAGGGCATTTTTAAGAGAGTCAACACGGAGATAACAAACTGAGACAATTAATTCAACGTTTTTGCTAGCTACCCCTAAAAAGGTTAGATGGTTTCAACGATGGTAAGCCGCAATTAAGAGGTGCTCCAATTACAGGACTAGCATTACGAGGTTGGTTGCACAGTTGGGGCCTCGCTAGAGCCCCTTTAAAATCTGATGTGAGAATGCCAAGGCAATTTATTGGTATGACAAGATCAGCCCTGGGACTTTGGTGATAAAACTGAGTAGGGTCATACGTCTGGGCGCCAATAAACTGGCTTTGAGTGAGACACTGATTGTTCTGTAGCTGATACGAAGAGATGCTGAAAGGTGGCGTTCGTCAGGCTGCAGGCCACGTAAGATTCTCGATGTAGTGCTGATCCTTTTTGGCAATTGATAACCTTACGACTCAGAATTGATAGTGTCTGTGAAAGTAAACTGTATGCCACAAAGGGATCAAGCAGTAATGACTACCTAAGGTAGGTAGGCAAGAGATAGCATGAGCCACTGTCGATAGTTCACCGCTGGACCAGTGGTACCCGGATCTCCGGAATCGGCTCTCGGCATGTTGACACAAACTCAAACCATAAACATTCATGCCCTCGCTGCCGAGAAGAGCAGGCAGTTTTAGTAATTGCCGAAGTCGGCTTATAGGTCTCAGTGCAACGAAGCTGCAGGCTCAGAGACCTCGCTAGAACACGATGAACATTGGTTGGGTATACCTAACAGGGGTGTGCTCTACTGAGCCTCATAGGGCACACAGGTGGTCCCATTTTTGAGTGCCGAAGACAGAAGCGCCCTAAATTCTGATAAGCTCCCGCTAAGCTCGCGACGACCAACCAGGGCCAACAGAGCCACAAGACAATCAGGCAGGTTATGTAGGCTAAAGATCCTTGAGTTCTTGTACTCGCATCTCCAGGCTATTTAATGGCATACATATCACTGTTTTCTCATGAAAAGGACGAGCCTTAATAGAATCATTACAATGAAGAACAACAGTAACATGGCATCCCATTGCGTTGAAGATCCGTGAAGATCGGAGGGTTATGAACTACGTGGAAAAAGCTCTTGAATAAATGGAACTGGCAGGTTTCACCCCTCGGTTGCTATAGTGTTGCTAATAGAATGATCTAGGCTAATACATGATCTCGCAGCTCTACGCCGAGTTCTTGCGCCGCACTCATTCTTTCCTTTGGAAAGTCTCGACTCTGATGCACAGGATGCCAGTGGCGAGTCACGAAGTCGCTTCTCGCATATTTCAGGCTCGAGAACAAGTTACTTGGACCTGGCTTCAGTAAGTGGCATGACAACGGGACCTAATTTTACCCGCGAGTCGACAATAAACCAGAATGCCTCTGCTCTACTAATATCATTCTGCTCCTCCTCGCTGAAGCTACTAATAGCTATTTAGCCTCGCTAGTCTGCCAGTCAACTATTGAGTTGCTACCTCAAGTTTCGTGCCACCGGCTCTGTTTGCTCGTGTTGAAAAGCGCGCTTATGGCCTATGCCTTCCGCAACTATTGTCTTTTCTGCAGTTTATTCAGGCGCACTCAAGAAGAATCTTTATTTCTTTATTTGATTCTTGTCTTGGTATCGTTATTCCTTTGTGTATTGTACATGTCATGTATTACAATGGTTTTATCTCAGCTCGCCTCCAGGAGCCACGTACTGGGGCACGACTCGACTCATGACTGACAATGCCTTCCACAGCGACCTCCTCACATACGCCGGCCCCATGAAGCCGTAGCCCGGAGCGATACCTTCGCCACCGTCCAGCACGCTTCAGAGTAGATTGATCTGCTGCATGGACAGCAGGCCCGGCCCTCCCCACTCGGGCAGCCCAGAGAGGCCGAGGGTCTGCTCTATTCTCTCCAGGAAGTTGAGGGCGGCGTTGGAATAGCGTATTCCCTGCACGCAAAGATCCTGTGGCGACGCCTCGCCGGTCCGGAGTCCCTAGATGGGCCTGAGGGGTTCGATGGAGAGCCAGAGGATTATATGCTTGAGGAGAACCTCATGGAGGGATATGATCTGAGTCAAGACGGTTGCGATGGTCAAAAAAAGAGGAGCTAGTAACGGCTGTAGAGAGGCGGATGGAAAGGAGGAGGCAAAGCTGGGGCTTGGTCCATTGTGCCCTGCTCCGTAAGGATGTGGCGACGAAGACTGGCCGTCCAGGCCCGGCAGGTTCACAATATCAAGCATGTGCACACTTTCAAGTGGCAAATGGCATTTTCGGTTGTTGAAAAGCCGCGATAGCACCTGGAAGAGATCCTGTGTCGACCGTGAGGTTGCCGATGTACAGCGGGCCCTCGCGGAAGAGGATGCTTCTCAGGGTTAAGACGGACCGATGCGATTCAATGGCGGCCATACGGGTGTGTAAGTCGTTGTTGAGCTTGGACAGCTTGGATAAGGCGTCGGACAGATCGATACTGCCCACGGGGGAGCCAAGCTCCGAGATCACCAGGCGTGCGGGGCCAGAGCATATGACAGTGAGGTTGGGCTGAGTTGGCTTCGTCTTTAATACGTCGTTCTCGTCTATGTTCCAGTCGTAGTCGGCAAAGACGGAGCTATGCTTGAAGCAACTTGAGATCTTCAACGGCAGTCGCTCAGGGAGTGATGGAGTCTGCAGTTCAGCTGTTCTAAGAGTGGACCACGATGACCCGAGGGCAAAGATAACGTTTTTGTGGTTTCAATAACCGGCGGCGCCGCTGTAGAAGCTATGGTTTATGGTATAGTTGTTGGGAACATCATGCTCTCAATTGCGTATTGGTCGTTCATCTCCAGGAAGATGTCCGAGTCTGGTGACACGCTCGAAGGGACTGAACCGCCCCGCTGGTTCCTTGCGGTCGCCTGTTTCTTCTTTAATCGAACTGGCTTCGCTCGGGTCTCCTCAGTCGACTTTCTGCCTGCGCGGGCCAGCCGGCAAGTCTGACTTCCTCGGTCTCCCGACCTTCTTCGGCCCACCAATACTGCATTCTTCGTCGAGCATGGTACATCGTGCACACTTTAGGTCGTTTTGCTTGATGCGTAGACATCTTGTCTTGTGCCGAAGGCAGACGTCGCAGGACAGCCGCCGTTGTGAAGAATGGATCGTGGAGGTGCCCATGGTTATACAGGGTTAACACAAGAACCCGGTCGGAGTCTTGGGGGAGTGGGTGGGGGGTAAGGATGAGATATCCGGGCTGAACGGCAAGGAGAGCGAGCAATTAGGTGCCGAGGGGGAGAGTAGAGATTGACTGAGGCTCATCAGTCCGCGTGCGAGAGTGAGCGCGTCACTGGTCCGTAAGCCAATGAGGCACTGTTTACCCGCTAATCCTTTTGCGAAACCGTTCTCGGAGGGTTTTTGTGAAGCTCTCGGTATCTGCCTGTCCCACCATGTTCAGTTACCGGCTATCCCCATCTGACTGTGGGATGTTCGTTAGGCCGGTGACAGCTAAAGTGGTTCAACTCCTCCACCACAACACGCACCCGCAAATACCGGTATAGCCTGTTTTTCTGATGGCTTAACACATTTCGCCATGTTATTGCTGACAGTCGGAGTTCCCGTGATCCGCATCATCAGACCCTCCTTATCATCATTAGCTTTTTTTTATTTTATTTTTTATTTCTGAAGGAGAGGATCTTGGGGCCTCTTGGCATGCACCGGACTGTCACAAACCAAGCAAAGTTAACGGATGACAATGTTGCAGAACCCCATGTTGTCCTTGACGACTATTCACTACACAAGCAAAAGCCGGTTGACATAGCCGCTGATAATACTCTGATGGGATCGGCTGGAGGTGTCTGGTCCACTGTATCAGACATGATGAAGTGGGCCAAAGCTCTCCTCGACGGTTTCACGATGGGCCTTCAGTCCTCAAAGAGGTACCTACAATCGTATCGCACAAGAGTTACATTACGACATCTTCTATCGGCGAGAATACATACGGCCTTGGGCTCGCTCGCGCCATGATTCCATCGACAGAGCTAGGAATGCTTTCTCTCAACGGTCCGCAACGAGAACTCGTAATTGGTCGAACGTAAAGACCAAGGCTTGTTCTGTATCGTAATGGCGGTATGTCGGGATACCTGACAGCTTTCTACTTGTTTCCAGAGACGAAGTCGGCGATAGTGGCGTTGAGTAATTCTCATGGCTTGGGAAATGGACCGGACTGGTCTGCGCAAGCTATTGCACAGACTATCTTTGATCTTTAGCCACCGATCGACTTTTCTGAGGTATCAAAGCAGAGGGCGAAAATAGAGTATGAGAGATGTGCTCGTCTGGCAGCAGACTTTGAGTACTTTCGAAATAAGGAGAGAAGCGAAGAAAACCAGTTAAATGTCAATCTTGAGGACTATGTGGGCGAGTATGTTAACACGGGGTTGAAGATGGCGCTGAATATCAGAAGTAGCACAGATAAAAGTCTGATCATGGTTATCAATAATGTGCCGTCACGACAGCATCGACTGACTCACTTTGCTGGAGACAAGCTGGGATTTCTGCCCTCTTCACATCGATTGGTTCAAATGGGATCAGTTCATACTCTGTTTTCATCGCAATCAAGAGTCGGGGACGGTGAACGGAGTTGATTGGGCTTTGCAAGTTGATGTTATGCCAGTGTACTTTAAGAGGTTTCCCAAGAGGAATAATGACTCCATACGCCAAGCCGTGATACAGCGAAATTAACTCACAATCGTGATATAACAGATAAGTTCGTGAAACAAAATAGCGCCTATAGGTCTAAAATACTAATAGGTAACACCGAGGCAGAGGTGGCACTATGGCTTCCCAGCTCAAAGGCTGTTGGACCTGAGTCCGACTGAGGGAAAGAGTTTCCTGCGTAGAGCATGGCGTATTGACAATTCCTCTGAAAAGGCCCGACAGGCACCGAGAAATCTGTATCTGCAGGGTATCGCTGAGTTATGTAGGAAGGCGACTGGCCCTCATCATACCATAGTAAATGGTTCGTCGGTAGAAGGCTATCGGCCGTGGGAGGAGCTACAACTGCAGGTGGTATCTGGTGCGGCATATGAAGAAGAGAATATTCAGTTTGGACAAGCCGATCGAGCACAAAGAGACTCCAGTAAACGCAGCGCCTTTCTTCCTCCTCGTAGGGAATCAAGGCTTCCCGCTCGTCCTCGAGGTATTTCCCCGGGCCCACGTGTAGAATCAAAGCCATGGTATTAGCATCTCCAATGCTGACATAGGCGCGGCCAAGATCCTCGTGTGTATACTCGTAGAATGCGAGCAGGATAGAACACTGGATAAGCTCGATACTTGGGCTATCGATGGCTCGCAGGACACTCAATATTTGCTTGGCAGACCGATAGACCGCCCTGTCCGTATTGTCTTCTCCTTTGGTAGCTGAATCATCGTTTTGGGAAAAGAGCTGCATGCACACAATCAGAAGTGTAGTCGCAGGGTCCTGGAGCTCTTGATCGGAAAACGAATCAGATCTGGTAATGTTGGTCCGTAAAGTGAAGAGTTCCGGGTGGACTATAGTAAGGTTTGGATTTATGGTCTCCAAGTAATGTTGAACAGAGTGACTCGGAATCGCATTCCGCGAGGAAAGTAGGCTCAATATCATGGAGCTGGAAATATCGAGGAACGGCTTGAGGATCCCCGGTATATGCGGTGGAGATTTTGTGATATTCTCCGGTCTTAGGACAGTAGTGACTGAGGGGGTATAGACATAGTCATAGCAGCATTTATTCCTGAGCCTAGCCAGTTAGATAAACTCAAATAGTTCTTAAAGTCGGACAGATTTCTACGTACCGCTTACAGCGCGAACAACCGGGCAACGATTTATCGCATTTCTTCTTGGTACGTGTGCACTTTTCACAGGCTCTATCAGCCTTTCTCGGCCCTTCTGAAATTTCAGGGCTTGGTGAAAGTGATGTGAAGCGAGGTTTGATAGACCTGCATGAGGGACTCATGATGGCGTGTATATGAAGAGTATGACTCCAGATGTGAGGTCCAGTGAGTGTAATTAATAAAAGGTTCTGCTGAAGTTATAGTGTGAGATGTATGTCTTGGAGTAAATGCCATAAAGAGAGACAAAGAGTCTTGGTATGAACACGAAGGGAAGAGTGCTATTTAACATTTATTTATGTAAGATAGCTTCCTATTTTACCCTGAGTTTCAGGCTGTAAGCTAATTAACCGCTAGTTGGGGGCGAAGTAGCAAGTCCCAATATGCAAAAACGGCAGAAGATGTTTATTTTAAGACAAGAGGTTACACAATACGGAGCGAATCCCCCAGCTAATCTCATCAGAACCGTGGCTTTGACTATACAAGCTGCCAAGTTTTGGGGGAGATTTAGGGCTGTCAGAGTGGGAACTTTTTCGAGCCAGACGATTTCGGTTAGTGACTCGCTATACGACATTGTCGGAGCAGGGATCAGGTTGTTGACTGCTGCATGAGTTAGTGCGGTATGCAACGGGATTATCCGTACTCGTTTTTTTCTTGTTTTTTTCTTTTCGTTATCTGATTGCTTACTTTTTTGAGGAATTCTGAAAAGGTCCAGATGCTTGGGATGACAAGGGGGTTTCCTTGCTGAGTTCTCAAGACACCTTGTGTAACAGTCCTGTTTAATTATTCACACGTGAAGAGATTGTGTGGTAGGGTAGAGAATATTGCAACTGGGGCCGCGCATCCGTGACATTCCTCGCCTCCATCAGCATATTCCGAGGGACCAGCCAAATGCAGTTGACAGTTCGCAACGGGCGTAACAAGCTTTGCCAGTTCCTCAAGCTGATATCCACGCCACTTGGCTGCGTTATTGAAACCTTCTCTTCGCAGGGACATTGCCTGAAGGACGAGAAATAGTGTGCATCACGTGCTAATCTCTTTGGCCGTGGCATCATGCCCTCCTGCGCCCATCATCAAAACCAGACCATCTTTGTTCTTCAGCCGGCCCGCTTTACCGCGGTCTTGGACCGTATCCCGACGCTTTCTAACTGTCGGTCTAATAACGAGGTAAATCCCGACGGTGAGTTTGCTACGGCGGTCTTGGAGCGATTCCCGACACTTGTCAGCCGTCGGGTTATATAACCAAATCCCGACGTCGACCCCCACACACAGGGCAGCCCTTACGGACTAGTCAAGTTTTAGCCCCCGGAATTGGCTGGGAGTTAGGGGACGTCAACAAGAGAAACTAGGTGCTCTAAGGTGGGCAATTCACGATACGTAGGTTCGCTAGCGTATGGATCAAAGAATTCAGTAGTCCCTATTGTTTACTATCAGTGGGACGTTGTGATACGGCCCGAAAAGATAAATATGACCCCTTTATCGCTTTATATCATGGTCAGACGTCCCGCCGTCTCGCGTCTCGCGTCTCACCTCTCCCTGAACTTCCAGCACGACCGATTTTCGAAACGACACGGCGAATATAATTACAAAGGATTCCTACCATCACCGCCGTGTACGCCGTCATCAATGCGAATATTTACATTCGAGTCCAAAAGCCATGTTATTATACCGCACCAGGCGATAGATCCCCTTCAGGCTCATCCAGCGGTAGATGATGTTCCACCAGAAATCTCACCATCCACTTGTCAAACTTGTAGGTTTGCATCGCAGCGGGCCTCGTGCAAGTCTTCTGGAACAGCTCGAGACGTTTTACCTGTACTCGTCAGAATTTAACCACTATCACAAATTTCTCTACTGACCGAGTTCTGAATCGAAGGCCAGTACTTTTGAAGCGCATAGATGGTCTCATAGTTGGACTCCAGCTTGGCTCGGATATCAGCCGTGTCATCCTGCTGCCCGAAAATGAGCGTGTGCAGGAGTACCGCTGAAGAGGCAACAGTCATGTAGCCCACTCCTCCGAAAACCATCGCGCAGTTCGGAACTTGACGCGACAGTTTAACGAGTTGACTAATCGACCTTGCGTGATACTTGCAGAGCTCGGCGTACTCAACCGTCTTGGGTGTCTGCACGCGATTGAGGTCCAGAAACCTGAACAGCAGCAGCACGAAATGCTGGTGGTAGCCTGTATGTATGGCGAGGAACGGTCCCCCAAGACTCTTAGCACTGTGTGCATGAAGGTTCTCCTCTGTCGCCTTCTTCTCCTCGGGAAGACCCGCTTCCCAGAGCTGTAGATCTTCTGCTAGATCTGCGACGCGTTGCATCACGTAATCTTCGGAGATGCCCTCCTGATTCCACTGCTTATTCAAGTCTCGAATAGGCCCTAGCTGTTTTGCAAGCATGATGTTGTACGCCCAGAGCCCCAGCGTACGGGGGCGCGCAGGCGATTGCTCACCACTACCTTGGTCAACACCCAGATGGTGAAAATAGTCTTCATCCATTGGTAGAGGAGTCTCCTGATTAAAGTCGGGCATCGCACGACGGAGGTTGCGACCGACCGAACTCCAACGGTCAGCCATGAACAACGTCCACCATACCCTGCATTTTGTTTCACGTAGAACCTCAGAGTCCTCCGGATCCGGACGATCCAAGCCAAGAATCTCGGCCATACGGATGCCAAGGGTAACAAACAGAGCCTCAGATTCTGGATTCTTTGAAGAAGATGATAAGTTTGCGAGCAGCACGCAGGTCTGAATGTTCTCAAGACAAATATTCTCCATATCCAGCTTCAGTAAGGTTTTAGACTTTTCCATGAAAGCAGGTCCAAGGGCTGCTATCTCAGGCTTGTCATGGAATCGACAGCCAAACGCCAGTATCGCTGACAGCAGTGCATCTCCCAGCGTATCTTCCCTCACTGCAGCCCGCAACGTGGGCAGATGGAAGAGCGTATGAGGCCTGTCAAGTATGTAGTAAATATAATTCTCCACAAGTTCTTCAATGAGGTCATGCGAGAGAGAAGCGTGCGGGTTCAGATCCTCGACCGAGACACGCTGTGGCTGAGGAGAAGCACCTCGTGGCTGGACGAGCGAGCACTGATGATGCTGCTTCTTGGCACAGGCATCACACGGGCCTTCAGGCTTCGTTCGGAAGCACTTTTTGCGCCGCCTTCTGCAACTGGTGCAAGCTGTAGGGAGCTTCATGGTGCTGCTTTCGATTGGACCTGTGATGAGATGAGAGCCCGGGAAAAAAAGAGGGGAAAGGCAGTTGTGACATGCCCAGTTACTTAATCCGCTGACTAACAATCCTTCATCATCACATTCAACTGCATGAGAACTAGTTCGGAAACAGCAGCTAGAGGGCCTGTTTAACCTTGTCGGTGCAGATGCAGGGTCTGAAATGCATGGTCAGTACAAAAATATAGGGCGGCCGCTGCTAAACCCTTCTTGTCCAACTCGGACTCTACGTACCGATCGATGCTGACTAGACCTGGCCCTGATTGTGGATCCCCGTCCCCGGAATATCTATAGATAAACTGCCAAACCTCAATCAACCGACGACTTTACTCTTCCCAACAACATTTTCACTGTTCTTCCCAGCCGACCAGGCATCGTTTGCCCGCTATGCTCTTCAACTCGAAGAAGGCAAACCTCTGGTTCTCATGCCTCATTCCTTGCACTTGCATGGCTGTCAATGGTTATGATTCCTCTACCTTCAACGCGGTGCAGGGATCAGTTCATTTCATGAACTACTTTAACAACCCCGTATGAGCTCCTCTCCTACCAACACCATCTATGTATCGTTTATCTGAACTGTTTAATGGCCAGTCTCCTTCCACTATCGGGTCGATCAATACCGCCATGGCCGTAAGCAGCATCATTACAGGTAATCCCCATCACTCTATGTCATCGGCATGATCCTTATAATCTCCAGGCGTTTTCCTGTCTGCTCTGGTCTCCGACCGATTCGGTCGCAAATGGAGTATGTGGGCGGGGGCGGTACTTGTCATCATCTCAACGTTTATTTCGACATTTACACCTCCCGTTATCGGCGGTTACATCACCGGTCGTGCCATCACCGGTTTCGGCCAGGGACTGATGCTGCCAGCTGGACCTGTCTTCATCAGCGAAACAGCCCCAGCCAAACTCCGGGGCACTATCATGAGTTTCTGGCAGCTTAGCTTCGCCATAGGATCTTTTGTTTCGTATTGGATCAATTACGCATGCTCCAAACATGCTGAGAGGCTCGGAGAATGGGACTGGAAGATTGTCATGTTCCTTCAAATCATGTTTCCTCTCATAATCATTTCTGGGCTTTTATTCTGTCCTGAGACACCAAGATGGTATGCCGTTGCGAAACCCCAATGAGCCAGGATGCTCTTTTGAATGTGATGCTCATAAGCATGCAGGTATGTCCAGAATGACAGATTTGAAGAGGCATACAATACTCTCTTGCAAATACGCGACGACCCAGACCTTGTTGCCCAAGAAATGAAAGACATACGACAAGCCATTGCATTTGAGAAGAAAGAAACAAACAGCACTTGGACCCGATACAAGTTTCTGTGGACAGATAAGTCTGTGAGAAAGCGCATTCGTACGTTCTTCTCAACCCGTTCATGCTCATTACCTAACTTCGCTAGTCCTCGCGGCTACGATGAATATTGGACAACAACTTACCGGAAACAACTCCCTCGCGACATACTCTACCATCATCTACAAAAAGGTCTTTACTTCAAACAGCCAGATCCAGCTTATCAACGCCTTAGCTGGAACTTTTAATATTCTCTTTACGCTCAATGCCACTTGGATGACCGACCTCGTGGGCCGAAGACCTCTCCTCCTCGTTGGTGTTGCGGGCCTGGCAGTCTGCATGTTTGCAGCCGCAGCCGTTGTCACCGAGACACCGACTTTAGAGGATGGATCCAAGTCTTCCGGTGTAGGCATCGCCACTGTCTTCTTGATGTTTTTGTTCGCATTCTTCTTCAAGCCGTCCTGGGGTGCGACAGTGTGGATCTGGACTTCAGAGATCTTCTCCATGAACATTCGAGCGCAGGCCGTCGCTATGACCACTCAGTGCCAGTCTATCGCAAGCATTATTCTCCGCAAGTATACCATGGTTCGCTTGCGCTAAACCCATAACTAACAAATAGCCCAGAACAAATCTTTCCCATCTTTCTTTCTGCCAAGGGATTGTAAGTTACCCCAAGTCTTCCCGGAATCTCAATGTAGTAACTCTTTCTTGGTAGCTACGCTATGTATATGTTTGGTGCTATCAATATCCTACTTTTTGCATTTGTTTGGTTCTGCATCCCAGAGACTAAAGGAGTACCGCTGGAGCATATGGATGCACTGTTTGGTGGTGCAGATCACGCAGAAGTGGGAGCTGCCATCGTCAGTGAGAAGACTGTCCATGATGAGATGGTTTCCGTCTATGCCGCCAAGACTCTGATGGTTCGTCAAGATAAGTATGACAGTGCTGTATGAGGGAATGAATGTTGTGAGATTGAGGCATCGAGTAGTGAATGCATAGCGTCTGTTTATGTTATTAAACAAGCAATAAATATTTAAGCATTACTTTGTCATGTTTTAGTTTTAACAATAGCCATGCATAGGAAGCATACCTAAAATCTAGCTAAGATTGCACAGCCTTCAGAAAACTCAGAAGCAAATCCATTTTTTGAGTTAGTTCACCGATATCTGCCTTCAGCTCTGTAATTTCTCTCCTCATTTCCTTCAGCTCGGAAGTCGTGCGGTCGTTGTATTCTGGAATAACTTGGTTGAGCGTCGCCACTGACCTTGCCTTATCTTCCGCTACCATTGCGTCCTCATGGAGATCTTGAATTTCGCTCGTTTTATGTGGGAGTGACTCCCTGAACTTACGTGCAAAGGCAAACAAAGCTTTAGTAAATATTATGTCGTGTAACCTAGCAAGATTAAAGATCCAGGAAATGATATGCCCGAAAAGGGTCGTGAGGATTTCCTCTAGTTCGAGGATTGGGACGTTTTCTGGAAAGGTACGGATAAAAGTTTCGTGTTGGGAGAGTATCTTGTAAACGGTATCTATACCCCTTGTGATGACCGTACTGTCGCTCCTGAAGTGCTCGACGCTCACGACATAGTGGTAGTAAACTAGAAGGAGCCATGTGAATGTTGTTGGAATGAAGCCGAGAGTTGCCACTTTAGTGTCACGGAATCTTTCGACGACTTTTAGCCAGGTTTCCTGTTTGTCGACAATGACTCTCTGTGGCTTTTTGGACCACCACACATGTTTCAGGTAATCTGCAGAATTTCGGGGGCGCATGATTTCGCGGCGATGATGAATACAAATAGCCAAAACTTTTAGTCGCCGATCAATCCTATCGGGTAGCTTAGGAGTCATGGGTAAAGCCTTTCGCAGCACATTGATGATTTTATCAACATCGAACCCTGATTCTTCGGCCGAGCGCCAGGCGTTGTCCCAGATCCTGTCGCAACGAGTTGTTTCCTTATGCCCAGCGCCATGAGCGCGGAGAGAAGCGACGAGGTCTCGATCTCGCATTGCTAGGGCCATCTGAAGAGCATTACCGAAAGATACGCCGGACGCGTCGACATCAGCTCTATATTCATCCAATAGAATATTAACAAGTTCACGCTGACCGCCAGCAATCGCTGCCTGGAGCGGCGTTCCCAGAACGTCATCTGCCTGGTCAATATTGAAACCTGCCCCGAGCACTTCGCGAACGTTGGCGGTCTTTCCTTGAAAGGCGGCCAGCTGCAGGGTCTGCCCAAGATGACCTCCGGTCCGAGGGCCTACTCCAGACCCGAGGAGAAGCTTGACAATATTGGTATAGCCCAAGAGTGTGGCATAGTACAACGGATCTGGTGCGGCTGTGGAGTCGGAAACGTGGGAGTCGTAGGCTGAAACCCAACGCTTAATGAATCGAGAGTCAAACATTGCTGTGACTTGATTTTGGAGCTCGGCTGGGACTGATCTATTTTCTGTGATCGCGTCAACATGTTTATACCAGTTACGACATGCATACGATAACAGTGGGCTCTGCGTTTGCCCATCACCTGAGAATGCCAAGTCATGAGAATCCACAATCATCGAGAGACAGTCCTCGGCGATTCGTTTCTGTGCAAGTAGAGCTGTTGCATCTTTCGCTTCCTTGAGGATAGTTGCAGATCTTTGTTCTTGTTCCTCGTCGCCTTCCGCACATTCGATGAAGTCTGCCACTTTCCCCGTCATTTTGAGACTCACGTAGTCCCAGACAGAGGAATGCGAGGCAGCGATAATTCCATTCTCGGAAGTGTGAAGAAAGTTTTGGCAAATCTTGGAAACTGGCCCACTTGATGCATCGCTCTCAGCGTGCAGGGCTGAGTATTCTGTCCATCCCAACTGGGCTTTGGCTCCGAGTACCCAGAGCAGTATTCGCTTGGCATCCTTTTCAAGTTGCAATCTGCGCTGTCTAGAATAGCTCTCGGGGAGACCTTTCTGGTATAGTTGCTCGTAACTAGCCACGAGCCCAACGAGCAGGCCGCGAAAGTGTTGTCGCTTAACAGACTCCCAGTTTTCCTGGATGTGAAGCCTATCGTCGTCGTACAAAACTCGCTTGAGGCAAAGATCAGCCCATTTAAACCTGCTCGATCATTATTACATGGCTTCAAGTAGACGACACATCACAAATGTGCTTACATTCCCTCGGCGTTTTTGGAAAGGGTCTTGACCATATCATCCGCCACCGCTTGAGTCAAAGCCTTTGGACGTTCACTGTTGAAGAGTTCCACTCTCCTCCTAATGAAAGCGTTCATATCTGGCTTGCTTTTCTCTCCACCAGCGACCATCAAGATTGCGGATGGAAAGTATTCACTAACCGGTACCACTGTCTGACTGGCAAGCAGCAACCGCAACTGTCCTGGCTTGACGGCGTTATGTATGGCCTTCGGCTCTTCCAACAGCTTTGTGAACTCGGGGAACTCGTCAATCCCATCGATTATGATGGTGCTATTTCGGCGACTGGCGATAATCTTGATAAGTAGGCTCTTGGCCCCTTCCCAGCCCAAGGGTGCAGGCTGCATAGTGCCGTGTTTCAACGCCTTCTCAAAGGCAATCTCAACTTCTTCGGCGACTCTTCCTTTGTCCGGTGCCATTGCTAGCTGTCCCACAAGACCGCGAAGTATTTGTTCAAGTCGGGAGATGGTATTCGGGGTCTGCAGTGTCTTGCTAGTGTCGACAGAGTAATAGAAAAAGGCGACATTCTCTATGCCAAATGATTGAAGAGAATTCACGACAATCGACACAAGAGACGTTTTGCCTGTACCGACAGGTCCGCTGATCCATAAATGAGCCGAGGTGCTGTCTTCCCAATCCTTGAACTCGGACGAGTCCAAAAGCCATCTGCCACTATTTCTAAACTCAGAGCCCAGCTTGTCTTGTTTGTCTAGATGTTGCTTGTCGACGTCGACGTCAGAGAGAAGCCATGCCTTGATTCTGTCGATTTGATTGCTGGTCTCGATCCTGCTCAGCTTTTGCAAGATCTGATCTCCCTTCTTGAGTGAAGAAGAGAGTCCAAGTGAAATAACGAATGCTTGGCACTCCTCATCTGCTTTAGTGAGGCTTGCAAGAGTTGATTTCCAGTCGTCCAAGGCAGCCCCCTCAGCATGCGCTTCAGTGTTGACCTAGCAAAGTAGCAGGCAGCCTCGATATAGAACAACGTAATCTTCCTATACATGGTCACAAGGGCCTTCTCAAAGTCCTCATGCTTCCCATGCTTGCCATAAATGTAGTCTTCCTCCACGACTTTGTATCGAGCAACTAGTTCCGTTGCCTTGCTCACCCCATCAATGGCAATTTGTCGTTCATCCGTGTCATTAGTGATGATCTATAGTCACCCAGTGTCAGCCATTTCCCCAGCAGACATGGCATGATATTGAACTCACCGGTAAGAGAACGCATACACCTGCCCATGCTAGACCTGAGTAAGGGTTCAGACCAGCAGTCTGGCTCGCAAATCCAGAAATCTTTTGGACTATTCCCAAGATTCGCGTGACTTCCTCTCGCACCTTGAAAACATGGGCCATGCCACTTCAGCACCCACTATTTCTGCTGCATCTCCTTAAGTTTTACTTTTACAACGACCCTCATTTTCTCATCATCCCCCACCAAGCGCTGCGCTAATGGTATCGGGCGGATGTCCTCTTCGGATAGCTCAGAGCTCGAGGAATCTCCGATGTCCTCTTCGGCTGACGAGCTATCCTTGCTAAAGCCGACACCAGCGCCTTGGGTCTGCGTGTCCGTTTAAATTGTGGCTTTGCTGCTAGCTATGCCACCGTCTGTCCTCGCAGCGCGCTCTAGGAGAACATCGTATGCGTCCAGGACCTTCTTTATGTGTTCGTCCTCATCCCCAAGAATTTCCTCATATGCTTCTTGCCAGAAGTTCAATGACTGGGTATTCTTTACGACACCTTGCAAATCCGAGATTGCAGGCGCAGAAACCTGTACCTGGCCGGTTGTTAGGTTCGTGGTTCCGTCGATCAGCTCGGATCTAGCCTCGGAGATTTCGGAGGCGGCGTCTCTATCTTCTGGAGTACGGCGTTTCCGGGGCTCAAAAAACTTGCTAGTGAATCGAGGCATTGTAACGGTTGATAGTCAAAATACCACATCAAGACGCGTTGTTGGTGGACTGATGGAAATACTGTATCCAAATGTCACAGGAAGGACTTATTGATGACGCCCAAAACATCCTGGCATATAGAATGGTGCCTAAGGCGAAAATAACCTGCACCTGGATATCACATACTTACCGCCTACCCCAATGGGCCTCTTGCTGATATTGCTTAGCATTTTTAACAATAGTCTGCCTAATTATATCATATAATGCTTGAACAAATGCTACAGTGATAATGAGTAGAGTAAGATTTAGGTAGTGCAAAATGAGGCAAGGATATATATAATATTTGAGTGGCTAAGCTGTCAGGGAGAAAACTTAATAATACAAGATATTTTCAAAGTTGAAGTCATGAATCATAAGACAACAACCTAGCCCTCGGCTCAACATGCAGCAAAGCCTGTCAGATCATGGGCCGCCAAGGCTTTTTCAAACCACAGCTGATTAATGTTTGACCAGTCATCCTCTTCATTGGTTACGAGGTTTTATAAGTACAGCAGATGGCGCAGACGCGGGGGCTGTAACACATTGGGCATCAATGTGGCTTACTATAATCCCAGCCCTGTGATTTTTTTAAAGCTTTGTAAGTATCGCTACCTTATGGTTGTACATGATGGCGGTGTTTCACCAATCAATTTCTTCTTCCCTCAATTCACGGGCCGCACCCTCGGCGTGACCCTTCCTGTAACCTGAAGACCCCTGGCTCTGGGTGTTCCTCATCATACTTCCATAGCAACGACTCAGCTTCTTTACTCTCCTCGCAATCGAATTAGAATATATACGAGATCGAGGGCCTAGTTGGATATCGTCCTTGCTTCACCGTCTCATTGTGTGGTACATTCCATGTCCATGAATGATGACGATAGTGCCTTAGCTCATAAGTCTCGTTCATAATACCTTGAAAATTTCATGTAGAGACGGCCATCGCGAATGCTGACGTCGATACAGAAATTCCGAAGTGCGTTCCAGTAGCGGCCTGTATATGCCTCGAGGTCCAAATGTCTGGTGCCTCTTTCTGGTCTCTTTTCAAGTTCATTCAATTTTCTCCGCACGACCTGGAGCCACTATCGCAGCCACAGTAGCAAGATGAGGAAAATCAATGGTCTAGGGACTGTCAGACAGTCTGTGGATAATCATTTGAGGAATCCAATGGCATGCATCTCCGAGACCTGACGTATTGCCATCCGGCGCTTCCTTTGCTTCAGAGTCCCGGAAACCAAAATGTTGTGTGTATGCTTCTTTTCCGCCCGACAGAACGGACACCAAGAGACCAGTTGAGCCACTGATATGACAGATATAGTCCATCTGAGGCTCCAGGGCAGTGACACGGTCTGTATGTTAGGGTTAGGATGATGCGGCATGGTGAGGACTCAAGTGGCCATTGACGTCTCCATAGAGCAATTAATGCTTGGAAGAAGTAGGTACGGCTTGAAGAACTGGACTCGAGTGAAAAATGGTCATGGTTTAAAGCTGTACTTATGTTGGGATGAGGGGAAATTGTTTGCTCGTTGGTTGCTCTTTGTTGTTTTCCTCTCCCGCCACAAAGATTTATTACACATGGGAACCACGGCATTTACCTTTACCGCCAACTTCATTTCCAATCTCCGAAATGGAACAGAGACAACAATACTGACTCATAAGATCGCTGGATAAGGGCTTTGTGCATGCTCAAAGTCCCTCCAAAATAGCCTGGATGATATAGGAGCCCAGTAATGACAATACTCATTGTAATGTCGCCTTAGCCCGCCAGATAATAATAATAGTTTTCACAAAATTATTCTGATTTCGAAATCTGCATCATTTTACCAAGATATTAATATGATTCAGATATAGTGACTACAGTAATTATCCTCTATACCTTGTGATTTTAATACGAGGTCAGGCTCGCGATTGGTTGCAACTTAGCACCTGGTGACCAAAACTCGCATATCGAGAAATTAGGCACCAGGCATCATGCCTAGGGTATACTTGGCTGCACTGCAGCGAGTAAGCTGATGATGATGCAACGTGGACTTGTAAGCTGGGACAAAGTACTCTTTAATGCAGCCAAGGGCCTGATCACCAAGAAATCCCGCTTTAATTGGCGATATACGGACTGTGAATACAACTCTGCCAAAAACTGCCTTTGTTCTTCCTTTTTAGAGTAGATAGATGAGGTAAAAGTCGGAATCACTGAAAGCTCAATGGAATTAATAGTATGCTCGGCGAAGTTTCCGCAAAGAGCGTTAATTTTCAATCCTGTCTCACGAATAAGATAATAAAAGCCTTATTGTGGCCTGTTAATTGCTGACTGCATGGGACGGTGTATTCCTGGTCCAGCGTTGGACCAATAGTCGCTCAGATCTTAGTTGTAAATGAGGCACGAGAGCATTAATCCTTGCAAGACGGACAGATAACCCCTCGTACTTATTATACTCGCTGAGACATGGTTTTATTGACTACATTGTCTCTTTGATGAGTTTCTGATTGCACCGCCCTTCACCTCGGATTTTTAACCGCCAATCACCATCACCTTTCGCACTATGGTAGCAAAAAAGGCACGCGTGGAGCTGGAGAAGCAGCTAAAGAATGACGACCGAGATGTTGCCGATCTATGGAAGGAAGCTCTCAAGAGTTATGAGAGCATCGTCGGTTTCGGCCTGCAGCGCAAATTCGACAATGTTCAGTCGATGCTTGACTATGGAACTGATCAAATGAACAACTTTCACAAGTTCAGACACGACAAGGGAAAGGTCGATCGCTTGAGGACCTTGTTCTCTTCCAATTTGGATCTCGTCGAACAAGGCGCCAACCAAATCATCGCCGCCGCAGCGCCGGCTTTTCCACCAGCCGCTGCTATTGGAACAGCTTTGACCTACATGCTTCAAGCTTGTCGGTCTGTGTCTGCCGACTACGATATCGTGATTGTCTTTTTTGAAGACATGAACAGCTTTCTCGGTCGGATTACCATCTTGGAGAAGAGATTACCGCAAGTCAAGGCTTATCAGAACTGCTTGATGGAGGTCTTCACCTCACTTCTCACCATGTGCGGCTTTGCACATAAGTACATTGAACTAGGTCGCTTCAAGAAATGGATCTCTAATTTGTTCAAAGGCGATGATGGGGAGCTTGGTGGCGCGAGAGCCAATATGAACAAGAATCTGGATCATCTGCAGCAAGCGACAGAGTTTGCCATCCTCGGCAACACAGAAGAGACTCTTGCCATGGCATCACAGCTTGATGAGAACCAGAAGTCTCACGCCGAGATGCTTGAGAGAGTCGGTCATACCATCGACACTATTCACGAAAATACAGAGAATATTCGCGGCGACATAGCCAAGATCCTCAAGCTCTTTGGTGGTCAGACGAAAGAAAAGACCATGGAGAAGCCGCAAGCGAATAAACCAACTTCTTCCAACAGTGTCCGTAACGCCATGCCCATAGTCTTTAACGACGACCACGAGTATCACGCCCTCAAGGAAACTCTTCTCCCAGACTCATGCAACTGGATCTTTTCCGAGCCTGAGTGGGAGGAATGGCTAAAGCTCCCAGATGGATCACGGCCCATCCTCGCAGTGGCATCAGAGCCCGGTACTGGTAAAAGCCACATGGCGGCCGCACTCCACGACAAGCTTGCCCAAAGAGCGAGCGAAGATGAGACAGACCATACTTGCGTGGCACACTTTTACTTCCGTGAACAAGAAGACGCATTTGCATTCTTTCTCTGCGGCGTCATCACGGTCATCAATCGCATCGCGGAGACAAACTATGCAGCTTGTGAGAAGCTGAATGCACAGATAGCTCGAGACGACATTGACATGGATACAAAGATCTGGCAGAACCTCGTTGAACACCTCCTCAATGCTGTTTTTGCGCCGGACTCCAAGTTTAGCCTTTTCATTGTGCTGGATGGACTTGATGAGCTTCGCGATTGGGCCAACTTCAAGCTGTTCCTCACTGACTACTTTAACGTTAAAGGACTCAAGATATCTCTGGTTGTTACTTCAAGGCCTGAGAAGTTGAATAATCTCCCGGAAGGGACAAAGGTAACTCGGATCGAAGCGACCAAGAAGAAGCAGATGCAGGATCTTAGGGCTTTGATCTGGAGCGAGATCAACTCTCTCAATAATCTGAGACGATTTAGTCGTTATGTGCAGCAAAGAATCGCTGACAACATCGAGGAGGCTTCACCTAGTCAGTATCTCTCCACACCCCTCTTGAGAAGTAGCTTACACTGTAACAGATATGCTCTATGCTCAGCACCTGCTAGGACGTCTCGACGATCTAGGTCGTGAGGGAGCTGTTCTCCGTGCTCTGAGTCAAGATAAGCCCAAGACACTTGACGGAATCTACGAGATCCTACTCGCAGAATGTCAGCGTCGCATGCCCCCCAAACACCAGGAGGTCGCAGCGGCGTTGCTCCACTGGGTCGCCTTCTCCAAGAGGCTCTTGACCCTGGCCGAGGTCCAGTCCTTGGTCAAGTATCTCGCACAGGACAACGAATTCGACATTGAAGAGATACGTGAGTTATTCGACAAGTTCCTGAGGATCGGTGGACCTGGCTATGATACAGAGGTCCTAGCAAGACTTCAGGCCAGTAAAGCCACAGCAGTTCAAGACCTGAAGCAGGATGATGATGATAAACATGACAGTATCTATGATGATGGGCCACTCCCAGTCACTTTCAAGGAGCGCTCTATGAGGCATTACTTCACGAATAGTACTCACGGCGCATCAGACTTTAGATGGGGTTCTTCAGAAGCGAATCGTAAGATGTTCGTCACCAGCGCAGAGCTACTGAAACAGCCTCGTGAAGCTGTATGCGAAGGACTCCTCAAGTACGCAGCTCTATGGTTCATCTCGCATTTCACGTCTCTCACCATGGACCAGCACACACCTGAGGAGCAGTTTGAAGTGCTGGAAGCTTTTGCGGAGACCATGGCTGACAAGACAGGGTTGGCTGAGATGATGGCCAAGAGTGGCATTCTGTATGGGAAGCGTGGTGGTGGAGCCGTGACTAATGTCAAGGTTGCTGAGTGGGCGGGACTCCTTGAGAAGCAGGACATCAAGGAACGGCTGAGTGATTTTGCGGTTGAGTGGTGGCAGCGTGTTGGGTCTGATCCAGCCACTTGTCGCGTGGATATCGCAAAGGGTTATCTGCGTCGGCTGTACGTGGCGCAGAACTCGAAAGACGCTTTTGATTCGTGGCAGCACCTTCATGGCGTTCTGCAGGTGGTAAGAATCTCTCCAAGAAACTCATTGCTTCACCAGAAAAACTAATGATCTGGGCATCCTAGTCTGAATTAACAAAGCTGCTGATGGATCAAGCGGTCATTAATTTTCCAGATCGATTCGAGGGCGATGATGCCTTTGATAAAGGCAGTAAGGAGTTCCACGAAACTGCAGCAAGCCTTGGAATCTTGAATCTCTTCAGCGATGAGATCAAGCCTGACGCTGGAGCATATCGGGCGGTTGCAGAAGTCCTCGATGAGTATGAGCTTCTAGATCCAGCTGAGAAAACATGCCGCACTGCTCTTGATCTCTGCAAGCCTGGCGACGAGGAGTTCTACAGAGCTTCATGCGTCATGTCCAGCCTTCTCATTGAACAGAAGAAGAAAGAGGAAGCCTACGAAGTGGCACAGACTGCAGTCGACAATTTATCCGCATGCGATGTTCCTCCCGCGTTGAGGCGCAAGGTCTACACGTCGCTTGCCAGAGCGCAACGCAAACTTCGTCAATACGACGATGCTCTTGAATCGTTTTCCAAGGCAAAACAGAGTGACCCTGATGGAATAACTCCAGGTCAAGATCTCGTAGACGAGCTCAAGGTCGTGCAGAAGAAGGATAAGGCTCAGTACATCCAGATGCTGAAGGAGTGGAGTCTCGTGGAGAGGATCACATGGATTGCATCAGATTATGCAGAGGACGGTGAAGAAAGACATGCTTTCTTTTGTGACATCGCTTCAGAAACAGGCGAGCAAGACTTTATCGTCAAGTTCTACCAAGAGGCCATCGACTTCCTGGATAATCTCGACGCCGCTCTTCCTCTCCGCCTTGACCTCGCGGTGATATACTTCGAGGTATGTCGAGAGCCTGATCAGGCACTCAAACTACTGGACCAAGTATTCGACACACGCGCAACAGGCCTCAGGTTCCCGATCCTTGGCGGAACTGCACTGCTGATGATGCTTCGGGCCGTTGATTGCATGACCAACGTTCAGCTCGAGCTGTTCCGCAAGTCTCGCGATCCGGTATACAAAGAAGAACGGCTAACTGAGCTCGCTGGTATTATGCAGCGCCCGTTTGCGTCCGACGTTCCCAGAACATCTGCGTCCTGGACCAGTTTCCATCGCGTGGGGCTGGCGTATATGTATCTTGTCATGGGCCCTCTTGAGAAATTCCAGCAAACCATCCAGTCTCTGTTGCATGACTGCTTCGCGGGTCTTAACGATTCGGTTGGATGGAACGATGCGCCTTATCTATGGATGCTGGCGCAGTCGCTATCCCTGATGAGCAAGGCGCTGAGAGATGATTCGGATCTTCACAGATATGCCCGTATTGTTGCGTCGGCTGTGTTTTCGAGGCTGGGCAATACTGACAAATCCGAAGACGCGGAAGAAGCCAAAGATCAGGAGAAGACAGCAGCGGAAGAGAATAGTGATGCTGGGCAGTCTGACGTCGATGTTGACTCGAGCGATGATGAGGAGGACATGAGCGAGCCTCCTACGGACGAGGGAGATCTGGTAGACCCAGAAGATGGGTACTACACTTGCGGTGGCTTCTGCAACCCAGCCCAGAAGTTCAAATGGTGGGCTGGTCGGTCAGCATACCTGTACATAACTTTCGCTTCAGGCATGATCTGCGAGGAATGCCAGGCTGAATATGACGCTATCCAGCGCGGCGAGAAGAAGTTTAAGGGTAGGTACTTCTATGGGCTTGGCCAGGATAAGCTGAAGCTTCCTGTCGAGGGATGGCGGGGTGTGAAGAATGGTGTTATGAGGATTGAGGGGCAGGAGGATGTTGCTGTGGATGATTTCTTTAAGAAGGTGGAGACTGAGGTTGTGAAGACTGCTTGGGATAGGATCTGGGCCGGTGATGGATTCTGAGTATAGTTTCAATGATATCAGGATGCTGAATGATACAAAATTGTTTGAGAAGGAGAATATCCATGATGAATCATTACTGCTTTATAGCTATGAGCATAGGAATAACTCATCTAATTATCCTATACTGTCCTTAAGCCAAGTATAGGTATTTATGGTTATTACTTTTTAGTAGCTGTATTTTCCTCCCAAGACCTAAGTTCGACTAATATATACCCAGACAGACGACTTTTCGCACAACGAAAGGCGCACTTCCAGCTTTCATCGTAGCTTATCTCCGACGTCTTGTCTATTCAGGCCCATTACTCGAGGAGGGGACCTTAGTGAGGCAACTTAACTAGTCAATTTGAGAAGAATGACATGCTACTCACAGCTACTTTTCGCATGGATCTTCATACTAGTATTATAAAGAGATTTAGATGCAACTAGCACTGGTGCCCGGCATAAACTCAGGTTCATAACGGTTTTCGGTCAACGACCGACTCCATCCATCGCGAGACAACCCACTTTTGCTACAACAACATAACCTCACAGGAAACGATACTATAGTCTAAGATACCGTATGAGCCTTTGTTCCACCCCCACTCTTGGATTATAGATACCAATTGCTGCACTATCATCCCCGCGTTCTGAGATGCATCGATACCACAACTCCGGTTGACTGAGTTGCAGCCAATCAGATTGATCTGAATTAGGTCCGTTTTGGGAAATTTTAGCCCGACCGATAAGATTTTTGGCCATTTCGGGCAACTTTAGTCGAATCGAGATAGAACAGAGCTTATCAGCGGCGATATTCTTTGTCTTACGGGTTTACAGTAAATTGGCAGGCTCATGTTAATGAAGTATATTGGCAAGATAAAAGTTCCCGCGATACCTACTTAGTCTTATGCACAGGTGTCTTAAATTAAGTCAAGATATCTTCGTGTTAACTTTTGCTCATCTACGATTCGACTCAGTTTAAGCCAAATTTGCCTGTTGCGCTCTCTGAAGCCTCTTTGAATTGTCATTTGGCTCCTCACCCTCATCATGTGGAACTTCTTTGGACGCTCCGCTAGCAGTGTTACTAACACCAAGACAGAACCAACCCGTGGTCTTCCGTCGTCTTGGTACCACTCCCCCGAAATTTACAAGCTGGAATGTCGAGCTATCTTTTCTCAGAAATGGATTCTTTTGACTCACAAGCTGCGTTTTCAGCAGCCCGGCGATTACCTCTCATTTACCTATGCCAAGTTTCCCTTCTTCTTGATCCAGGACCGCAACGGTAATATCAACGGCTTCCACAATGCTTGTCGCCACCGTGCTTATCCTGTGATTAAGGATCGCTCTGGTAAGACTGGCATTATCAGCTGTAAATACCATGGCTGGTCATACGGGTTGAAGGGAAACTTGGCTAAAGCGCCTCGCTTCGACACAGTCCCAGACTTTGATAAAAGCCAGCATGGCCTTTTGCCAATTCACGTCCATGTCGACAGGACTGGCTTTATCTGGGTTAACCTGCAGGTGGAATTGAAGGAGACGTGGGAAAAGCAGTTTGGCGGAGTTGATGAGAAGACCATGTTTGACTTTACCAGCGGATACAAATATGATCATACGTGGGACATGGACCTCAAGTCCAACTGGAAGGGAGTTATGGAGAACTACAACGGTAAGTTGTTGTGAACATGGTCCTCGAATAAGTGATCTAACACGTTCAGAATGCTACCACTGTCCAACGAGCCACCCTCTAATCGCCGGAGTTTCAGACCTGCCCAAATACAAAGTCGAACCTAAGGGCAACTGCTTGGAACACACAATCATCAACAAGAAGGAAGACGACGGGACAGATGACTTCAAGCGCTCCATCAGATTCTTCTTTCCATCGACCTCAGTCACAGTAACGTCAGTTGATACACATTAGAACGAGCTTTGCTATAACTCCTGACACTATTGCTTAGCAAGAACTTCTTCTACATCCAACGGATGATTCCTATCGGTGCAACACACACAAGAATAGAGAACGAGGTCTTCCGTCACGAGTCGGCCGGAGACGAAATCTTCAAAACCACTATGGAGTTCTACGCACAGGTTCTGGAAGAAGACAAGGAATTGTGCGAGTCCGCGCAGGTCAATCTAGAAGCCGGAGTGTTTGTCAATGGCGAATTACACCCAGACAAGGAACGAGTCAGTATCACCCAACCATGAGCCTTAACCCAATTGCCAGCTGCTAACATACTCTGTTTAGGGTCCCATCCACTTCCAGAACACGGTCAGACAGCATGTGATGGAGCATAGGAAGAAAGAAGTTGAGTTGGGCCAAGAGATTCTGCCTGCGATGCCTGAGGTGGCCGGACCGCTGAAAACTAGCACGTACGACAAGGATGTAATGTTGTGCTCTCAGCTGGAAAGGGAGGGTTGCGGCGCCAAAGTAACCTTTGCCTGGTAAGTGATACAAATTGGGCGATGCGACGTTCTTGTCTTTTATTAAGCGCGCCTATTAGTTAAAAAATGAATTGGCAAACAATTGGAGATCATCTGTTTAAGACTGTGTCCACTTGCCGAGATAATTAAGACACTACCTTATACATGTATTCTCTTTGGAGGTTCTAAATAATATAAACAAACCTCTATTATAGGGTAACTAGTTGATAATTCACTAAGAGCGATGTGCTGATTATAAGCTCGCTAAAAAAATGGGAACACACGCCTGCCAATTTCCACAAGCTTAATCATCCCCTGTCGACTGTTGGCACTCTCTATAGTCCCGTAACCTAAAGCAATAGTTTATTCTCTAGACTAGTTCGAAATAATCTCAGGAGGACTTTTCACTGTTTATATTTATTCCATCTGACTTTCATTCTTTTCTCCTTCTCTTATTCACAGTCTTCTTTATTTTCCTTGCAGTCGTTACCTGAGACATCATGTGAGTTCTGGCTCTTCAGCTGCTGGCTATATGCCAACTTGCCTGCGCATCGCCATGCAAGCCTTCTTCTTCATCTACTTCGGCCGCTTTATCTACCACTTCCGCTGAAGCCACATCTATCCCCGTTGTTTCATCTTCAACTATCGCCGATGAAACCGAAACATCTACCACTTTCTTCACTGGATCAACTCCTGTGTCCGAGACTGAAACTCAAACAGCTACTAGCGACCCGGAGACGGAGACCGCTTCTAGCTCTACTACTGAGGCTGCCTCTGATTCGGCTACTTCAACTATTCTTATCAACACCTCAAGTGTTGAACCAACTACACTCGCTACAACCACGACAACAGCTGCCGCAGAACCAACCAACGTCCTCACAAACCCCGGCTTCGACTCAGGCTCCATCGCGCCCTGGTACACACTCGGACAGCGTGGCACGCTCTCTCTCTCCGACGACGACACCCACTCAGGCGAATTCTCTGGCCACTTCTATGCAGACTACAACGGCCATGTCGTCCTAGGCGTCGATCATCCCGTCGACTCGTCCTTGATCAAAGCTGATACTGAGTACCATTATTCTATCTGGATCAAGACAAGCACGGCTGTTAATTGCCAGACGCGAAAGATCACCTGCGGAGCTGGAGGCGGTTATATCACGAGCAGCGATTGGGCTGGGCCGTATAATGAGTGGACGTAATTTACTATGACCTGTATCTGGAGTCAGATGTTTTTGGATGTGGTGCCGAGTATTCAGATTCGGGCGGATTGCCAGAGCTTGGAGTTTTATGTTGATGATGCTGTTCTCATTGAGGCGAACTAGAGAACGACATTGTCGGCAGGCGTGGATGGAGACACAGAGCTCTTAGGCATTTCGAGTTATGAGCTTTGTTGTCCCTGCCTCTATTGGATACTTCATCCCTACCCTCAAAGCTGTGGATAAAAGCTAGTGTAATAGAAACGTGGTTGGCCCTTTTATTTATTGTCTATAGAATTTATCATATAATCGCTTTTCATTTCTTCATTTGAGCCAAGTACGACTCAACATCTGACTCCCTCAATCGAGTAGCCTTACCGTTTACCTGCTCACCAATGTCAACCTGGTACGCCCTCATCTTCTCGAGGTACTCTGGCACGAAAGCGCCCAAGATTCGGATAGCGAGAAGAGCAGCATTGGTGGAGTTGTTGATGCCAACTGTGGCTGTAGGAACGCCTCGCTGGATCGAGTTAGTCTGTGCATATTGTTGCATGGGGATATTACTTACAGGCATTTGGACAATGCTCAGAAGAGAGTCCATTCCGTCCAAGTGAGTGGCCTTGACGGGAACACCGATGACGGGAAGAGGGGTGTATGCTGAGACCATGCCGGGAAGATGGGCAGCTCCTCCTGCAGCGGCAATGATGACCTTGATTCCCCGGTCAGCAGCAGCAGTCGCAACATCACCCATCTTGACGGGTGTTCGGTGGGCAGACGTAATGTCGACCTCCCAAGGAACGCCAAACTGAGTAAGGATATCAAGGCCAGCCTTAAGAACAGGGAGGTCAGAATCAGAACCCATAGTAACCAGAACCAAGGGATCTTTTGTAGTCTTGGCAACAGCCTGTTCAGGACGAAGGCTCTTGCTCTTGGCTTGAATGCGCTCTTGTCGCATATCAGCAGCCAGTTTGACGAGAGGCTGAGCATACTCCTCGAGCTCCTTGATGCTGGCGGTCAATCCGGTGAGGGTTATGTGACCGATCTTGCGGCCGGGCTTAGACTGCTTGCCGTAGAGATGAGGGTACACGCCGATGTTGCTGGCAAACATGGACTTGGCTTTTTGGACAAGAGGAATGTGAGATTCTGGTTCGGCGCCTCCGAGGATGTTGATCATGATGCTGGATGCGACGTGGGGTTCGAGCTTTTCGGGGAGGGGCTCGTCGAGAATGGATGTGAGTTGCGCCTTGTACTGAGACCTGTAGATTCATTAGCATGAAGGCAGCAGGGCAGTATTGAACACTTACATGTATGGAACGGCTTCGATAGTTAGATGACCAGAGTTGTGAGGTCGTGGCGCAATCTCATTGACAAGGATGTCATTCTTCTCAGTGACAAACATCTCCACAGCGAAAACACCTCGTCCCCAGAGCTTCTCAACAACACTGACAGCAACCTCTTGAGCGCGCTTGGATACATCATCGGGTGTATCGCGAGGAGGCATGTAGACGCGCGAGCAGACGTTGTCCTCGTGAACAGTCTCGACACAAGGGTACGGCACAAGACGCTTTGTTCGGCCCTCGGCGTCCTCTGTGCGAATAACAATGACTGAGAGCTCACGCTGGAAAGGAACGTACTTCTCAGCGTAGCACTGTAGCTTTCCAAATTCGCTCACAGCAGTCTCAATATCCTCATCATTCGCAATCTTGATATTTCCTCGCCCATCATACGAATCTTTTCGCGACTTGAGCATATAAGGAAATCTAAACTTGCTCGCAACATCCCTCAGCGCCTTTCGCATCCCCTCCGCACCCTCAGCCTGAATAGCGACCTGCTCAGCGATAGGAATACCCTGCTTCCCCAGATAATCCTTCTGCTCAAACTTATCCTGAATCAAGCGCAGCGTCTTCCACGAAGGATACACCACGACTTTTCCCTCGGTAGCCAACTCCTCCAGAACAGCAGTCTCGATGTGCTCTGTCTCAACACTGAGGACGCTGCAGCTGGCGGCGAGCTCTCTGATCTTCTGGGCGTCTTTGAAGGAGCCGTCGACGTGGTACTTGCAGCGGCTGACTTGCTTGGCGGGTGCGTCTTGGGCGTCGAGGATGGCGATTTCGACTTCGAGGGGGGATGCGGCTTCGCAGAGCATGCGGCCGAGTTGGCCGCCGCCGAGAAGACCGAGCGCAGGTTTTCCGCTCATTTTGAGGGTGAGGGATGTGAGATATGCTCGTTGGAGTGAGTGAATGAGTGGGTTTGTGCGATGAGGTCGACGGAAAAATTTAGATCAGAGCTGGAGATGTGGGGCTCCGAGTCTGATATGGATGAGTCATCAGCCGTGTCTCTCAAACTCTACCAGAGAAATTTTGCAGATCAGATAAGATCCCGGGAAGAGGACACCCAAAAAGGGCCAATTTCTATGGCCAGTGTCGTTTTTCTCCTACTTATAGTAGTTGACCGCCGTTGCTCAATGTTTCCAGCCCCGGCATTTGGACCCCGGATGCCGTCTTGGTTCGGAAACGGAACGGGGCACGGCTCCAACCTTATCGGGTCGACATCCGATATCGTCAACCCCGCTTATCGCAACCTCATGGTGGGGCATCTCAATTTGCTGCACATACAAGACGGCCGAATCAGAGACGTAATCCCATTAAGAAAGTGAATTTATTTCGACAGTGTTTCCTTATTTCCTTTTTTCGTCTTTTTTCCATTATTACTTATTCATTTCAAGTCCTCAATCACGCACTCACTCTTAATCTCAATAACTATCTAATAAAAAGGCTCCTGTGTTGTATTTCGGGCCTTTTGCGAAAATGCTTCTCCTCATATAGCAGCAAGGTCCGGGAGGATCAAGAGCGTGGAGTGCCTGCTTGATGGGGGCACTGAGGTGAACGCCTACGGGGGACCCAAAAATACACCAACAGCAGTATCTTTCTGCCCCATCCTGACACCAGAACGACGCTTTTGCCAAGTTGCCTAAGGGGTCAATAGGTGATCAGCCGATGTGCCATGCCAAGAATACTGACAGCAGTTAAGCGCCGGTAGGTTGAAATTACATCGAACATGCATTTTGACTGGCGGGACAGAAATAGAAGCTGCAAGCCACATTGATCCACCCTATCAAGATGCACAGTTCCAGAAGCTGAAAGACAGTTGACTGCAAAGGTCCTTGTAATTTCACTGACCGTTATGAGAGGTGTGGCACACCGCGCAGTAAGTACAAGAGTGCATGATCCGGCTGCGTGTTATGACAATTGGATACCAGACTAGCATGGCTCCCATCTTTCTTTCCTCCGTTTCCACATGACCGTATTACCGAATTCCACAACAAATATCTCATCTTTCAATTGAGAGACCAACATAACCGCAATTTCAATATCCACTGCTTCATATTCATGCCAAACTTGGGACAAGACTGAAAGTTATTGTCCCTCTCAATGTCTGGCATCGAGGTAATCGGTCTAGTCTCCGCGATTCTCACAATCCTTGAGACTATTGGCAACCTTTCCGATGCAATCAAAAACGCCAAAGACCTACCACCAGCATTCCGTGAAGTGGCCGACAAGTTGCCCATTGTTCGCGAAATCCTACAGTCTGTCGAAAGGCACCTCAGCACGTCAGCAGATCAAGGGACGGATGAGGCCATAAAGGCGGTTCTGAAACATTGCAGAGAAAAGGCTGTGAAGTTGGAGAAACTATTCAAGGCTGTTGATCCGTCCGAAGATACATCCAGCTTCAGGCGCTATGTCTTGATGGTGCGCTCTCTGGGAAAGGGACACCGTGTGGAGGTCTTGTCTAAGGGGATGATGGAGGATGTGAAACTCTTGGTGCAAAACCATACAGCCCAAGCAGCCACCGAGGCACAGGTTGCGAAGCTCACCGAAGCTATTGAGGAGATATCAAACTTGGAGCCTTCCCTGACAGAGGAGGAAGCTGTGAGTCAGACGCATTATGGATCGGGGGACAATATCGCTGGGAACAAGAGCCAGTATGCCGGCAATCATAATGAATATCACGGTACGGGCAACCCTTACTTTGGCTCGGTCACATACAATGGCCCGCCTTAGCTACTATCAATATACTTCTTCTCACAGTACTGACTCATTGCCACGTAGTCCATTCCCACCCGCAAAAGGCGCCGAGTCTTTCACAGCTTTTGCTAAGATCGCTTGTCTTTGAAGAAATGGATATTCGGCCGACAGAGATTAAACCTGAAGCTGCTGGTACATGCCACTGGATATTCCAACACAAGATATACCGGACATGGCAATCCCGCGATCGATCTCTACTGTGGCTCAAGGGGAAGCCTGGTTCCGGGAAGTCAACACTGCTACGATATGTCCTCGATAATATCATGACATCAACGAACAGTAAAGGAAGACCTCTGGTCCTTTCATTCTTTTTTAGCGGCCGTGGTACCGAACTCCAGAAGACACCAGATGGCCTGTATCGCTCGCTTCTCTGCCAGATGGAAAGCAAGATACCACAGGCACTAGAGGCCATGGAAATGAGATTCAGGCAAATTCATACCCAATCAGATACGTACGACGAGCGATGGATGTGGAACACCCCAGAGCTTCGATGCTACGCCCGGACTTCACTTTGGAAGGCGTTGGAAACTCACCCGATCATATTACTCGTCGACGCCCTCGACGAATGCGGCCAAAAGAATGCGGAACAATTAGCAGAGGAATTCAATTCCCTTCTCCACTGGCCCTCATCAGAACGTCTGAAATACCTTCGCATCTGCTTCACCTGCCGTCACTATCCTGTTGTAAATATTGAAAGTGCTCTTGAGATATCTATCGACAGAGAAAATGCGAGAGATATATCCGTGTTCGTAGAGTCTAAGCTACGTCTATTTCAAGAACAGACGGGGTCCAGGATCTCTAAATTTATCTCACAGCATGCCGAGGGAGTATTTCTATGGGCAAGTCTTGTGGTCGGGAAAGTGTTGAGCCTCGATCGGGATCGCTTGGGAACAGCCATGATAGAGTCTGAAGTCCGTCAAGTTCCTCAGAGCTTGGAGAAACTTTACAGTGAAATCATCGGACAGATCGACGAGAAGTCCACTGACCTTATCGAGTGCATCTGCTTTGCTGCCCGACCTTTAACTCTTGTTGAGTTGCATTGGGCTATTGCTCTGGCTCAGAACAAACACTTGTATTCACTACAAGAGTTTGAAGGACTACAGTACCTCAGGTTTAACGGCGCCGCCATGAAATGGAATGTTGAAATGCTCAGCCATGGTCTTATCGAGTGTAAGACTAGTGACGGAGTCATTCAGTTTATTCACCAATCTGTAAAGGACTTTTTCGTGGAGAGGGTAGTACCGTCTCTCCGCAAAAGCACTGATTCAGAAGAAACACCGCACTACTGGCTGGCTAAGATCTGCTTGCGCTATCTAGAAATGGTGGAGGATCCCCGGGTAGCCGATGTTAGGGCGAAATCCGGATTTCCCTTCTTATCCTACGCGGCATCTTCCTGGGAGTTCCACATGACTCATATTCCAGATAATCTGCAAGAGTCATTCCCTTGGCCCTGGGGTATCTCCTTTCATCGAGGTTATTTGGGTCATGGCGTTCTTACTAGCACAACACTGCTCCATAGAATCTCGATGAATGGATGGGCAGGAGCTTTGAGAGGAATCCTAGCGAACGGAAATGAAATCGGTATTGATGTCAACCTGGGAGACCCTGGTGGTTGTACACCGCTCCATTTTGCGGCTTGGTATGGTCATATGGCTGTCATGGAATTACTTCTCGCAAGTGGCGCCATGATGGATTCAGAAGACTCGGGTGGTAAAACACCCCTTTCTTACGCTATAGAGCATGGCAATATCGCCGCGATAGAGTTTCTACTTGAAACAGGCGCGCAAGTCGACCATAACTACATGGTAGGCAGCAAGCTGGTTAACGATAACTTTTACCACAGGGCTTTGAGGGTGCTTATTCTGGGAGTAAGTATGACACTGACAAGTAAGTTGATGGGACAATTGAAACTGACTATGGTGCTATTAGCTCGCCGTTTTTGATCAAACACTTGGAGCATCTCTTGTACAGCCTATAGAGACTATAGTATGGATCACTTGGTCTATTGATGGGATGGCGTGATGCTAACAGATCTATGCGTAGATGCCTTCTGAAGATGTATTCCATGGAGAATATCCTAGGCCTACAAACGCTTTTAGTATGCCCATACCGTCCTGGAGAACTCCGCTATCACACGCTGCCGAGTTGGGTGATGAGAAAGCTGTTCGTCTGCTGCTGAAATACAACGCTCGGCCAAAAGATAAGGATGGAGACGGCGAAACACCTTTATCTCGAGCTGTGAAGGGGAATAAGAAAGAGGTCATACAGATCCTGCGCGAAAGTATGGGCTCAAGGTAATGCTCGGAGGTTTTGCAAAAGGTCTGTTCATCAGGCCGTCGGCTAGATCGGTTCTGGAACTGTAACGTTAAAACGGACATTATTCGACCCAAGCTTCGGCTGTTATAGAATCTTATGCAAACTGCTACAAAACTGTTTCAGACAGATTTAGACCTATTCAATCTTAATTACCCACCAATACCTCATCCTTGTAGGATGAAACCTGTCAATCATGAAACAACAGCGGGGAATCGTTTGTACGTCAGTCAATTAGCTCTTGGAACATTCATGCGTTGTGAGATCCTTGTTTATTTCCCGTGTTTAAATAGCAGGAGAATTACCTCGAGGACAATCTTTCAACGCTACTCATCAGTAAAACAAGTCATCAAAATGCGCGCCTCTCTGGACTCCACTCTTCTCATTATCGCCAACCTTTTGGCAGTCAAGGCTCAGTCATGTCCTGGCATTCATATCTTTGGCGCACGTGAAACCTCAGTTGCACCAGGTTTCGGTTCGGCTGGTCAACTGGTCGACATGATTATAGCGGATCATCCCGACGCCACCTCAGAGGCTATCGACTACCCTGCTTGTGGTGGTCAGGCTTCATGTGGCGGTGTTCAGTACGGTGACTCAGCAAAGCAGGGAACTCAGGCTGTCACCACTGCAGTGAACGGTCTCAACCAGCGCTGTCCTCAGACAAAGATTGTCCTGGTTGGTTACTCTCAAGTAAGTACCATTCACTCAGCCATCCGACATTCCTGGTGACTAATGAGATTGATAGGGCGGTCAAATCATCGACAACAACATCTGTGGTGGTCCTGACTCTGGAGCTGGCATCTCTGATTCATCCGTTCCTCTGTCCGCCAGTGCAGTCCAACAAGTCAAGGCTGTGATCATGCTCGGTGACCCTCGATTTGTGAGCGGTCTATCTTAAGGAGTTGGCACCTGCACCGCCGGTGGCGTAAGTTATATCACTAGCCATTATATCACACTGCTAACGACGTACAGTTTGATGCCCGACCAGCAGGCTTCACCTGCCCCAACGCAGACAAGGTCCAGATCTACTGTGACTCTCAGGATCCCTTCTGTTGCAACGGAAATGACTCCAACCACCACCAGCAATACGTTAGCATTTATGGAAAAGAAGCTTTGGCATTTGTTAACAGCAAGCTCTGAAGAGATGTAGAGGCTCTATAACGAAAAACAAATACGATTTCAATTTAATTTTCAGTCTCCAAGGCCTCCCTTTCCCTCAACGCGCAAGACTATTCTTCTACACCGTAGCACAGTCGCGCCAGGCCAAACTGTTTGCCATACTTACTGTGACCCCGCCGCTTCACAAAGCTCTTCAGTCTCATGAATGGGTGAATTATCATGATTGCTGCTGTGGAGCAACTTTATTCCAAGCTCATTTCCTCATATTGATGAGCAATGAAAGTCGAAACAGCTTGGACGCAGCGCACTGACAAAGGCAGACCGGGTTAAAAAGTCTTTTGGCTATGTGAACAGAGATCAACCCTATGATAGATGCATAACATATGTTGATTCCAGTAGAGCCGACATCATTTAGTCATGAATCATTTCACCTGCCAGTGTCCGCACACAACAAGTTAAGTCGTACAAAGCCAACATAGCACTATGCAGTGAATCACTCCGAATGTACCGTTGCTCCACCAACATGTGACCTTGTTGAACTAGAGCACTTTTGTTTGTTCACGTTCCATCTACATCTCGCTGTCTCTCTCTCTCATTTGTGTTCTTTACCTTTCTGTGTTCAGACCGAATCCTATTTAAACCCACCACCCCATCAACCTCATCAATTTCATCCACCTCATCACTCATTATCTCACCATCAGGATTGCGGGGTAGAGGTCATTTACTCAATTTAACATTATCTGATTGGCTGCTCTGGAAAAGGTGAGCCTCTGCAATCCATGTTACCCGAATCTTCCGCTTGACCTAGTCGATCTGCTTCGGCAGATGAAGCGGTACCAAGTGCAGAGCAGAGCCCAGACCGCATTTCTCTCTCTCAGGGGTTAATTGTAGATGCCTTGTATGTGAAACAGAAACCACAGATGAGAGATTGATGTTTTCTTACCCCGCGACAACCCCAGATTTCGTCATTGCACCAGCGGAGCCGCAGCTTCACAGCATTATTGATGGGCCTTTGCATGTTTAGAGTGTTCATCTTAGCTTGCGGAATAGTTTAGGTCCCGCATTTCTTAATCTGTTATTGTTTACCCAATGCCATCCGCGCGTCTTTAAGATCATGAAAGGCTGCTCGTACTGTCACCGAACGTTCCACAAGACAGAGCATCTTCTCCGCCACGAGCGCTCTCGTAAGATCATCCCCACATGGAACCGTCCCAGTCGCCAAACTGACCCATACTTAGATACAGGGGAGAAGCCATACCGATGCGATACATGCGGTAGTGGCTATGCACGGAGGTAAGAAGCCATTGCCAATATTCCTCACCGCTGGTATTGATTGCAATAGCGATGTCCTCCTTCGCCATGTTAGATACTTTCATCTAAACAGCGATACCTCACAAAGAGAGCGCCGAAGATCCCATGTATCAACGACTGAGAAGACCCGACAGCGCAGACAGAGTGTCCTGGCCAATTCAATAAACGTGTGTTCAATACCACCGCCGGAGCCAGAAGAGGGATCAGAAGCCGAGACAGAGCATCAACGAGATCAAGAGAATAATCACATACACAATAATGGGCAGCCACAACAGCAGGAGGACAGCTCGATAACTGCCGATACTTCAATGGCGCGGTTTTCGACGTCTGACGTTGATGCATTGGCTACGGTATCAATGCTTCAGACTCTCCACGAACAACAACCGACTAAATCAGCGAAGCTGGCTTTGGAGAAGTCTTTCGATGATCGACGGCCTGTGAACCATTCTCCGCCTATTGGTCAACATGATGGTGAACTATCGCCGATGAGCTTCTCGCATCATACGGTGGAGACGATACTGGAGACCGCTACCCCGACCTTGTTCACCGCCAATGCCGAGTTTCTCAGCCCTGGAGTGTCGTTGAGCACCAGAGCAAATGCCTTTCATTCCCACACGGCTGCCTCGTCAGCTCCATGGGGAAATAATGAAGCATCCCTTACATCGATAAGTAACACAGATTTATTGCATTATGCGGGGGCTCTAGAGCTTTTACAGCCCAATCTCAGCCATTTGGACTTTCTCGACTTCAGTCTTGGGGAAACCTCACCTGGTATCCGTGGCTCGCAAGTTTCGAGCAACAGCGTTGACCCTGTCAGTAGTATCCCGCTGGAGCGCTTCGCCAGGGTAGCCGCACTATGGCCCCGAAACCGAACGCACTCAGCAAGTCAAATCGCATCCAAAGTCTGGGCGGACGTGTTAAACTATCGAGGTGACGGTATCTTCACAGATGTCTCTATCTCACAGTCATCGCCAAGCTCGACAATTGGCATTGATAATGAATCCAGATGGGGAATGGATGAAGAAAAGCGACAGGATCTCATCCGCGAGTTCGGTTCACCCGGTTCTAGCGTTGACTTTCTACCAGCGAGACTGCTGAATCTCGGTCTCACCATTGCCTTTCGACAGCCTCACTCTCTCGTCTCGTTTATACACCAACCCACATTTTCAGCAAAGTCAGCATCTAACTCAGCCGTCTTCTCCTTGTGTCTCCTGGGGCTGGCCATTCTCGATTCATCATATGTGAAGCCATTCACAGCACACTACTTGCCAGTAATGTCACTTTCCGCTCCAACAACCGGAAGTACCGGGTTAATTTTTGTAGGCAGCGACGGAGAAGTGTTGTTCTCAATTGGCGACGCCATCCTTTGGCCCAGAGCGGTCGGCGCAGGTTGTTGACCGTCTCGCATCGGCGGCCTTGCTACTGATGGCTTGGTCAATCAGTTCACCACATGTAAGCACTCACGAGATGTATCGGATCTGTGGATTAAATACTTAGACTGATTGTAGGGTGCTCGCGATGCCTTCTTATCCAGGATGCTTTACAACCAGACCATGAACGTACGTTGAAGATATCCTATATCTCTGTTGTCGGTATAAAGCTAATGTTATGGTGTACTTGTAGCTAGTCAAGATGTCAGGCTTACTGATGCCGCGACCGTCATCGTTCAGCATCGACAATCTACTCAGCCAAGCGAACTCGGCCAGACTTGTCAATGACCCAGCGCAGAGCGATGATTGGGCATGGAAGGCATGGGCTCGAACAGAAAGCTTCAAGAGGTATCCTGCGCTTGGTACCATAGATTTGCAAATACTGACCGAGGCGATTGTTTGAAGATTGATATCGACGCTGATCATGATTGACGCATGGTGGGCCTCCAGACTCAACACGGAATCACTTATCTGTACTTCTGTGGTGCAATTGGAGATGTCGACATCCATCGACCTATATCGGTCCTCATCAGCAAAGTCATGGAGAAGCTGTCGTAACGCGGGCACAAGTGCAACCACAGAGCCTGTCATGATACGAATGCACACTCCAACCATAACCTTGGCCCCACTTCAAGAGACGTCGCCGATTGGAATGACTGGCTTGCTGTCTGTTGTCTGGGCGCGCATTCTTCAACATCAACACCAAGCGAGAGGAGCAAGGGATATTAATGGAGATCAGCCTACTACAAGTGTTGATACATCGACTGAAACTGGTAACAACATGCTGCGTGTGCTGGGCAACATCTACACAAACTACTCGAGGTTTCTTCGCTATAGGAACCCCAACTGTATCGCGCAGTGGCACTTCCTGAACCTCAACGTACTGGCCAATCTTGAGATCTTCGAGATAGCCTCTGGTCGTAATGGGGCCGAAAGTGCATATGCTGCATTGCAAGAGATCTCCCACTGGAGTCAGACCCAACATGCTCGGCGAGCCTGGCTCCACGCCGCGGGTATCTACGTCGCGATGAGTCGTCGAAGAGCAACCGATGGTGTTATGCTCCACTCCGACATGTCTTTATTCACAGCTGCGCTCGTACTTGGACTTTATGTCTTTATGATGCAACCGAACGAAGGAAATACCGATGCAGACGCAGAATTCTTTGAGTTACTTAACGATATTGACTGGACTAATCTATGTGATCCAATGTCGGAAGTGGACAACGCTGGAGATAATACTGCCAGCCAGTTTATACATAATGGAGGAAGTATTAGCTTTTCGGGGACAGTTTGTGAAGCGGGGTATAATGCTGCTAAGATGATCTTGCTAGAAGAGGTTCGGAAGTGGAATGCGAAAGAAATGTGTCATATCCTACGGATAATGAGCGACTCTTTGACCGAAGTCGACGACCGTTTGGGTGGTGACTGAAGCGAATCCACACTTAGGACATTGACGGTTTTGCATGTACAATTAGCTCAAACACGTATAGTGATTCGTTGCTAGAGAAGATACCATTCATACGCGAGAACCTATAGCGCTATTAAATACAAATACAAGACACTTTCTCGCCAAGGTACGATCCACAAGCTTGTACTAGTTACAAACCGCTTCATCAACAGCGCTAATATTGGCATGTCCATCAGTATCATGAGGCAGTACTTGCGTAGGCTGACCCTTGGCGTCCAGCAACTGAACAGAATGATAGTAGTCAACCGCCTTCTTCTGGTTGGCCTTATCCTTCGCAACACGTTCAAGAAGCTGCTTGGTCAACGGATGTGTAGAGAAACTATCAGGCAAATTATCCCAAACTCGATAGTCGGTGGCTTGTTTGTGGAGAACACCACAGATCACTCGGGCATACTCTGTGAATAAGAAAGTGCGTGACGACTCAACCATGATTATCATTTGATCTACCTCGGAGTTAGTAACTGTTTCATGTCTCTCACAATCCATTACTCACTCTCTAGGATTCTACGTGGTTCATTGTGCTGCAAGATAGATTCGGTGATATACTTCTCACCAAAGCCACCATGTGGAGTATGCCCGCCCTCGTAACTACAGCCACCAGGAAGAAAGTCGTCGGACCGACCGAGACCTGCTCCGTAGATACAGGCTAGCATCTCAGTTGCGCTGTTTCGATGGTAGTATGGCGCGCGCAAAGAGTTGCTAGCTACATCCCAGCGAGGACCGAACCACAGGTAGTCTGCAAGCGGAACATGAGGGTCGAATGACTTTGCCGTCAAGACAGTGTTGATACTGGGGTCAGTGTGATCAATACTGGTACTGTTCTGAGATGCGAACTTTGTCAAATCGTACTGGTGTAGTTAGTACCTGTCTTGCTCGTATCCTGTCTCAGAACCTTACCTTGTAGGGAACTGCATTCCCATGCCATGCAACGACGTCAAACGGACTATGATCCTGACTGATGACAACATGCTTTCCGTTATTCTTGACAACAATCTCGAAAGGGACATGTAGATCCTCATCGATAAGAGCAACAGGATAAAGGAAATCTCGAGGATTGGCCAAACCGTGTCCTCCGATGGGTCCCAGGTCAGGCAGCTCCCACATAGATCCCCAGACTTCGGCGATATGACCACGAGCAACAGGAACGCCCTCTGCAAGATTGATTCGGAAGCGTACACCACGCTGGATAACACATATCTCGCCTGGTTGGACGAAGAGACGGCTCATCTCTGTCTGGATGTCTATGATGCCGAGTTGCGGAGTGATGAGAAAGTCGCCGTCCGTGTTACAATATGCCTTGTTGACCATAGAAGTATTGATCATATAAACATACACAGCGATGCCCTGACGAAAATTAGGATCACCACTTCCAGCAAGTGTATGCAACCCATCAGTGAAATCAATAATCTCATAATCCTTCGGTAGTGGAAAGGGCGACCACTCAGCCTGCTGATACAAAGGCTCAACCTTGGGATTCAGCGATAAAAAGCAGTTCTCAATATGAGACTTTGTCTCAATACTAGAGTATCCCTGATGGGCAGCTGATGGTCGCGCACGATACATATAAGTGCTCATGTTGAGGCCGCGAGGAGCTGCGAAAGCAGAGTAGGTGATACCCTCAGTGTACAGACCAAAGCCTCTGTCTTGGGAGTTGTTTTGGCCGGCGGGCAGAGTGCCGGGGATGACCTCTGATTGATGGCGGTTACCCCAGCCTGCTTGGTATTCGTAGGGGTCATTCTCGCGGGTGGATTTGGTGCGCTCAAGGTCTGTGTAGTGGAAGACTTTTTGGGGATCCGTGGCTGGCTCACGTCTCTTGATAGCGGTGACCATACTGATGTTTGTGGTGTAATACTTGTTCGGGATTTGATATGATTGTTGGGGTTATTCAAGTCCAAGATATTTTGAATCTATTCCAATGGTTTATTTTCCTTTTATTCTCCGGCCGTATTAGTAGAACCTCACTACAAGTCCCATGTTTATTACCGAACGGCAGATGCGCAAATGGGCCTGTAAGTGGGAGGTGTGATGTGACGTCGCATGTGGGGGATATGAAAGCTCCCACATAATGAGACCTCGAGAGGGCATTCTTACCCCTCAACCTTTTGAGAAACTCGTATGTTTAATTAATTTACAACGTGTGGGACTAATCATCGATATCAAATTACGGTAGTTGCCTGATTTCTGCTCGTAGACTCCAATTCTTGGGGTTTCACTTTGCCAATCATGCTGCGCACACGCCAATCTTCCAGGGTGATTACCCAATTCTCTCAAGCTCATGCACACCGCTGGAATGCCTGTAAACAGCTGCCAACGCTTGTTCAGCGCCGTTCAATTGGATCAGTCAGCGCAATTGACTCTGCGATATTTCGAAATCTGTTCGGTACCGACGAGATTCGCAATGCAAGTCACTACAGTAGCCCTCTCATTCGCCGACAATTGACTAACTGACTGGATAGGTCTTTAGCGATCAAGCCTACATCAACAGATGCGTAGACGTTGAAGTTGCTCTAGCCCGAGCCCAAGCACAATGCAATGTCACTCCCGCCGATGCCGCCGCCGACATCACCTCCAAAGCCAATACCACCAGCTTCGACATGGATCGGCTGCGCAACGAGACTGATGTCGTCGGGTATCCCATCCTGCCTCTTGTGCGCCAGCTGAACGACATGTGCGGCTCTGCTGGAAAGTACCTACACTGGGGCGCTACAACACAGGATATCATGGATACGGCGAGTGTCTTGCAAATCAAGTCTGGTCTTGAGATTGTTGAGACCAAGTTGACTGGCGTTATAAATGCCCTTCAAGATCTTGCGGTTACGTATCGCGATACACCCATGGCTGGGAGGACACATCTCCAGCATGCCCTCCCGGTCACCTTTGGCTACAAATGCGCTGTGTGGCTATCAAGTCTGTACCGCCATAGGGAGCGGCTTCAGCAGCTAAAGAGTCGTGCTCTTGTCGTCCAGTATGGAGGCGCAGCTGGAACCTTGGCTTCCCTCGGCGATGGTCCTCAGGGCGTCAACGTGCGAAAACAGCTCGCTGCAGAGCTCGACCTGGGAAACCCATCTATTACCTGGCATGTTGCCCGAGATGGCATCGCTGAAGTGACCAACGTTCTAGCTCTCATTGGTGGTTCACTCGGCAAAATCGCCCTGGACCTAATCATCATGTCCTCCAACGAGCTCGGCGAAGTCGCTGAACCCTTCGTCCCCCACCGCGGCGCTTCGTCCACAATGCCCCAAAAGCGCAATCCCATCTCCAGCGAAGTCATCCTCGCCGCCTCCAAAATCCTTCGCTCCAACGCTAGTCTCGTTCTCGACGGGATGGTATCCGACTTTGAACGTACATCAGGACCTTGGCATCTAGAATGGGTAGCCATACCCGAGAGCTTCGTCATAGCAGTCGGTGCCCTGCACCAAGCTGAGTTTGCGCTTGCTCGTCTTGTGGTTGATAAGGAGCGCATGGCGGCTAATCTGGCTTCTACGAGGGGACTTATTGTTGGTGAGGCGCTGATGATGGCATTGGCGAAGTTTGTGGGGAGGCAGGATGCGCATGATGTTGTGTATGAGGCTTGTAAGGTGACTATTGAGAGTAAGGATGGAGGTACGTTGCTTGATACGCTGAAGATGGATGAGAGGGTAACCGAGCATCTGCCTTTGAAGGATCTGGAGAGACTTTGTGATCCTGTTAATTATTTGGGGTCGGTGCAGCGTAAGGTTGACGATACCGTGGCTGAGAATGCATCGTAAGGGGTTGTTAGATAAAGTAGATACCAATGAACATCCAGCATATAAATCATCACGTTCAGATCGATGTGAGCAATCAGTGAAATCGGGACAACTTGGTAAGTTACATGCTACTTATTCTCCTCGTGGCTAAGTCTGGTATGGTATCAAGTCATCAGCGATCCTGAACGCTGCACCCGTTTTGTCATTGAGTTCATCCATCTCAATCTCATCTACCATTTCCGAGTACCAAACCCTCTGGTGTACAATCAAAGACAGCTATATCAGTGGTGATTCTAGATACACATCGTGGACCAGTGAGCGGAAACGTGCATTCTATCAGTAGGCGTCAGCAACCCTTGCTTCATAGCATCACAGCATCCGACTTACCTTCCAGGATCTTAGGGTTTCCATTTCGGTCAACGTGTTCCTAGAAGAATCGATCAATAGCTTGTTTATCTTAAAAAGTTCTATTACGTACCATTGTGGTTATGACCTTTGTCTTCTCCGGGCTGGCAACCAGGTCCATGGCACCTCCGATGCCCTTCACCTTTCCAGGCAGCATAAAGTTGGCCAAGTCTTTACAAGTCAGCCTCTATCGTTTTATGTGGAGGAAGGAAAATACATGCCTCCGTATTGACTGACTTGCAGTGCACCAAGCATAGTCAAGTCAATCTTGCCAGCTCTAATCATACCAAAACTCTCATGACTTCCAAACGTCGAGGCACCAGGATTCAACGTCACCGACTCTTTGCCAAGATTGAGCTTAAAGTAGAGTGAGGCCGTGGACAAACTTTTCCAGTCAGTTCTCTCATGAGTCAATTGCCTTGTGGTCAACGAATGCTCTCATCATGAGGGTACAGTAGCGCAAACCCCACATGCGAAATGTGATTGTGTATGTGGGACTGTGGCACCAGAAGTGCCGAGGTGAAATGTTTATACATGCACGACTAAATGATTATACAGCGACCTTGATACGCTTTGTCTTAGCTTTAGTATTTCACCAATTCCAAGCCTCGTGGATATTGCAGTGAGTGTTATGACTTGACCAAAATGTTGACCATGCGGAGAAAACTGGTTGCCTCGCTTTGGCGCTCGGCTTTGAGCAGAAGAAGCAATGCAACAGCGGTTACCCCAAGATTACCTCTCACGGGTATCATAGTGTTGGACATATCTCGAGTTCTCGCTGGTGTAAGTACTGACTGCGCGTATAGACGACAGCTGAGCTAGCGTTAACACCAGAAAGCCATATTGCGCGCAGATTCTCGGCGATCTAGGGTTCGTAGCAACTCGCTTCTTGAATACGTCCCATTCCTGACTTGTCAACAGAGCCGAGGTCATCAAGATCGAACATCCAATACGAGGTGATGATACGAGAGCTTGGGGGCCTCCTTTTGCACCTTATAAGGACGGACGCGAGGGCGAAAGTGCATATTATCTATCGGTACGTGTTGCGCTGTCTGAGCTTTGGCGAGAATTCCATTCTTATCACGCTGAGTAAAGGTGAACCGAAACAAGAGATCCGTAGCAGTCTCATACAAGGAAAAAGAAGGAGCAAAATTGATCCAAACGCTCGCCGCCAAAACCGATGTCATCGTCGAGAACTACCTGCCCGGAACTCTGAAGAAATACGGACTTGATTACAATACCTTTGCCAAGACAAACCCTCGACTTATCTACGCGAGTATAACTGGGTACGGTCATACAGGTCCATACAGTAGTCGTGCAGGTTTTGATGTCATGGTCGAAGCTGAAATGGGTCTGATGCACATCACGGGCCCACGAGATGGACCACCGGTCAAAGTCGGCGTTGCAGTAACTGACCTGACCACTGGACTATATGCCGCCAATAGCATCTTATTAGGCCCTGATCCAATCAATACGAACGGGCACACTCGATACGGTCCGTAAAATCTAAACAGGAGGCTATTCCTAAGTTAGACGATTTTAGTAATAAATTGTACATTTGAGGGATTTTCGATCTAAACCGTATTTATGTAATGTACCTGTTTTGCCATAAACTTAATAGGGAAAGGTTAATAAGAAATAGAACCGAAATGGTGACTTTTTGGCTGCTTTTTTGCTGTCCGCTTGTTTTGCTGCTTGTTGAAAACAAATGTACAGTTTTGCTTGATCTATACGAGGCTGTAAGGCTGACCTCTCCTCTGTTAACCGCCTTCCTTATCAATCAAGCCCCCAAGACTGACTAGGGCTAGTATAGCAGGTTATGCATAAGCCGGTATAACAGCTTAGTTATGCAAGTGGTAAAGTATATGTGTGCCGGATCGAGTGCGCCGTTCGTATCGATTGGATCAGGGCCTTAGCTGCGGTGATTGAGAGGAGTCACTCTGGGCAGGGACAGGCTTTGGATGTGTGCCTGAGCAATTGTCAAGTTGCGACTCTGACGAACATGGCGCAATCGGTGTTGGTGACGGGGAAGAGAGATGGAGGACGATGTGGAACATCACATCGTGAGTCGCTTCACAAAATACGACTGACACTTGAACTGACGATGACTACCAGCATCCGTCGTACCATACCGCGCATTCTGCACCAAAGACGGCGACATCTTGATCGGCGGTGCCAACGATAGACTCTTTGGTGTCTTGTGCAAATGTCTTGGTCAAGACGATTGGGCCACCGATGAACGGTTCTCCACGAACTCAGCGCGAGTAGCGCACAGGGATGTACTCGAAAGGATGATTGAAGATATTACAAGTTCCAAGCTATCGAAAGAATGGCTTGATATCTTTGAGGGCACGGGTTTGGCGTATGCTAAGATCAACGACATCAAGGACACCTTGGAGCACCCACACGGTAAGCGATCCTCATCAAGTAACTCGAGCATACTAGCAATGGCGGTCTAGTTGTGGCGAGGGATATGATAAAAGAGATTCAGCATCCTGCATGTGGCCAGTTGAAAGTGCTGAACAGCCCTGTCAAGTACTCCAGAGCCCAGCCTTCAATCCGGACACCGCCACCACTACTGGGAGAACATACCAACGAAGTCCTGAGAGATGTACTGGGGTTGGATGCAGCTGAGATTGAAAGACTAAGGGAGAATAAGGCTGTTGATGGATAATTAGAGTCTGTATGTACTAGTATAGTAATATTTGTTTATCATTTCTACTTGACACTCTGCCTGTCATGCTAGAGGTAACCTACACGAGTCTAGTCGCCAAAAGGTGCGAATAAATTAATCGTATGGCAGATGAATTATCTAACCCAACTATTCCATAATTATAGCGGATGCTACACCAATCCCAGCACTGAAAGTCGTGTTAGTATCGCCTACATCGAGTGTATAAGGACGGTCTTACCTAGCACACATGCTAATAACACCAATCTCCTCCCCCCTTCTCCCAAGCTCAGAAATCAGCGTCGCAAGCTGTCTTGTCCCAGTAGCTCCAGTCGGATGCCCAATGGCTATAGCACCACCATTCGGATTAACCCTATCAACATCCAAGCCAAGTTTACTGATGCACGCCAGAGTCTGGCTTGCAAATGCCTCATTTAGTTCAATAACATCGACGTCTTTCTGCTCTATACCGACAGGCTTATACAGTCGTGGAATGGCATATATGGGGCCCATGCCCATTTCGTCGGGTTCGCAGCCAGCGACTTGAGTTCCGAGGAATCGTGCTACGGGTTGAAGGCCACGTTCGGTTGCCCATGAGCGGCGGGCAAGGATGGCTGCTGATGCGCCGTCGGATATCTGAGACCTGCAGGTGGTTAACAGAGCCAGTAATATGCAAGTTGCACTGGACTCACGAGTTCCCAGCGGTGCTACCACCGTCATCCAAAAATGCGGGCTTAAGTTTGGCCAACTTGTCCAAAGTCACGTTTGGTCGGATGGTATCATCTACAGCCACTCGAACTTGAGAGGTTCCCCCAATCTCGCTGTCATACGCCGTATACTCAATCGGCATTATCTCCGCCTCAAACCTACCAGCGGTAAGAGCATCATTCGCACGAGTATGGCTTAGTAGCGCGTACTCATCCTGCATCTTACGATCAACTCCATATCTCCTCGCAACATTCTCCGATGTAATACCCATAGGCATGAGACAATACGCAGCTGCTTTGACCTTGGTGTTGCGCAACGTTGGACCCACGTCTTGGGGTATTCCGCGAGACTGATAGTTCTTCAACATGCTTTCGACACCTCCAGCAAGAGCGACATCGATCTGGCCCGCTTGGATAGCATGTGCCATGTGCGTTATGGCCTGAAGACTACTCGAGCACTGACGATTGACGGTGTGAAATGTCGTTGACGTCGGAAAGCCAGCGTGTAAGAGCGTCATTCTACCAGTCTTTGCAAAGCCTAGCTCCGCTAGGACATTTCCTATCAGAACGTCTTGAACATCTCTTGTCTGGATCTTGGCCCGCAGTGCCGCTTCGTCCATAACCTAGAGGGCATATCAGCCACAGCGTCTGCGATCAAGTACGATGAGATCAACTCACCGGTGCCAAAATGTCCTCTGGCCACGCATCTTTGAAACCACCTTTGAATGCCCGGGTGATTGGGCTGCGAACAGCTGACAAAATGACTTTATCACTTGGTGACTTTGTCGATAGTGTTTTCAAGTGCCTTGTAAAACTCGCCATTTTTTTCTTCTTCTTTGTGTACATCCAATTGCAACAAGGTCCTCTGTGCTCTCTCCTGGTGATGCCCAGATCCATGACCTTGGTGATGCTCCGCTTGGTAACTCTGGCACTATGCCTGTTCAGGCGTCCCACATCACGTCTTGAGTCTATATCCGTAATTCCGTATACGCGGGAATCTCATGTGGAGAAGACTTAACGGCGTTCCATGTGGGGGAAGTGGAAGTAGAACGCGTTTGCCATGCCTACGCTAGGGTTTCTGTAGACCAGCAGATTTCCACAGTGGCAGACACCATTTTTGCAAATAATCATGACTTTCACGTTCGGAAAAGAAGTTTGCTATCCAGCCTACGAAGGCCGAGAGACGCCCAAAGTCTCATATAGCCTCGAATTCCCAGAGGCTTGCTTACGTCACTGTCGCGATACTTTTTCTAGTTCCAGGGTGTACGTCATTTGCTCCAAATCTTTGGCGCAATCGACAGACGCACTTGAAAGACTTCGCTCGGCTCTTGATAGTAGAATTGTCGGGGTCCGAATCGGCATCAATCCACATACTCCAATTGCGCAAGTTCTTGAAGTCGTTGACGATGCTTCGAACCTCGACATCGACTGCCTTGTCACACTAGGCGCTGGCAGTCTAACAGATGCCGCCAAGTTGGTAAGGCTTGCTTTAGCCAACTCGGCCACAACAGAGAAGGAAATGAATACTCTGTGGGGAACACCGAAGAGCAACCCTACGTTGAGAGCCAACATATCCAAGCCGACTATCCCTCTAATCCACATTCCGACATCACTCTCGGGCGGTGAGTTCCAAGTCATCGCAGGAGGAACAGAGTCCCAAGGCCACGCGAAAAGAACCTTTCACTGCGAGGGTGTCGATCCAGAACTCGTCATCCAGGATCCAGAGCTATGCCTTACGACCCCGGAGTGGGTTTGGCTTAGTACGGGTATCCGAGCTGTAGATCATTGTGTCGAAACGCTGTGCTCGCTTGTCTCAAACGATAAAGCTGATGAATGGTCGAAAAAGGGACTCGTTAAACTCGTCAGTGGTCTGTTGGCAAGTAAGGCAGATTCGAAGTCTCTAAAAGCGCGTCATCTATGCCATCAGGGTGTTGTCTCGTCGATGAGTGCCGTGTCAAGTGGTGTACCACTCGGTGCAAGTCATGCTATCGGACATCAGCTTGGACCACTTGGAGTTGGTCACGGTGAAACGAGCTGTATACTCCTGCCTGCTGTTTGCAGGTTCAATTACGACAAAAAGGCAAATATTGAGAGACAGGAAGTCGTACGGGACTTGTTGTTGGACCAGGATGAGGTTCGGCAACTCCTGCAGGTGAAGGGGCTTGAGAAGAGCACCGTGAGTCTGGCGGATATCTTGGACGTATTTATCTCTGCCCTGGGTATGCCTAGATCACTCGAAGAAGTGGGAATTAGAGAGGACAAGCTTGAGGTCCTTGCCCGGAATAGTCTGGACGATATCTGGATCCAGACGAATGCATTCCCAATCACGGAGGCTAGCCAGGTCATGGAGATACTCAACATGTGCGTCAAAGGACGATAGAACTTGTATAAAAATATTTATATGCCTCAACTTAATACTGCTTATTGGTGAAGTATTCATACTTGCCTGCCAACCGAACCCGGAACGTGCGACCCCAGATCACCATCGGCACACAGGTCAAAGCGACAGCAGTAGAAATGCAACCCAAGACCACATACATGTTGTACACACCCATACCCTCCATCCATGGTGTGACGGCAAATACTAGGCCCGTTGCAATGACATTACGAACGAAAACAACGCCTGTCAGAGCAGGACCAATAATCTTTCCGGGAAGATTAGTCGATGGCAAGACTGTTGGAGTTGGAATAACTTACATGCTCATGAGAATCTTGAAGAAATGTGAGGGACATGTCTCCGCCACCTCCGATGGCGAAACCAATGAAGCCTGAGCCTACAGCATTGATGATCCAAGGCATTCCCTACAAACCGTCAGTATGTTGAGGGTGAGTATTGGACAATACTTACCTTGGCAATAGTGAGCCCGTACATGAGACATCCTATCGTCATGCATAACCCAGGAACCAGGAACAGCCACAATCTTGTCTCAGGCTCATAGATACCTCCACGCCGTTTTGCGATCTGCACAATCGACCAGTCAACGAGTGGTCCCCCGAAAATAGCTCCCAGGATGGCACCAATGAATGGAGGGATGTTCATGTTTCCAACACCTGCAGCTGTGAAGTTATAAGGCGGAATGGAGTACAGCGAACTCTGTGTTACTGCCAAAATGGCGAGCATGGCAATACTCCAACCATACTGTAGCGCGGCGAACATGACAGCTGGAAACGTGGCAAGGAGTTGGAAAGGCTCGTATATGTCTCTCCAAAACGTGCGCTTCTGAGTGGATTCGTGCTTATCTAACGTCAAAAGTGCATGACGCTTCCAGTAAGAGTTCATAGGAATGCTGTGGTCTATCTCAACTTTGTCACTCTGCTGCTCCATAGAGTCGACGCTGGCGGGTGCATCGTTTGGCAAGGGTGTCTTTGCAGTGCTGTTGACCTTGGAGAACTCATTATCGGATGGCGAGGAGGCGGTGACTCGAGGGTCGTGGCCGTTGAGCGGCGCGGGTATGTATTTGGTTTCTTCGAGGAAGAAGAACATGAGGACGGTGACGATGCCGGTGAAGACGGTGGCAGACCAGCATGCCCAGCGCCAGCCCATTGTTACGGCAACTTGGCCGCCATAGACAGGTCCAAGGTAATTCTGCCGTTGTCAGAAAGTGATTTGAACGGAAGGGATCTTAGGCTGCTTACTCCTACTAGGACCATCATAAAGTAGATACCGTTCATTGTACCGCGTTGATGAACGAAAAAGAGTTCCGTTACCTGTCATACAAATAAGCATAAGCTCACCTTGGTTGCAGATAGATGATCACTCACTGTGACCTGAAACAAGGCCTCATTGACAGCTCCAGCGATACCTGCGATAGTATTCATACCAATCATGTCCCCAATAGTGTGCGTCTCAGCTTGCCACGCCCCAGCACCAAACATGATCAGCGACGTAACGAGATAAACCGGTCGGCGGCCGATGCGCAGGGCGATAGGGATGAAGATGATGCAGCCAGTGGCAAGACCTGCCATGTTTGCTGCATATCCATTGTTCAGCATGTCATAGCTCATGCCGAGCTCTTCGTTGAAGTTCTGCCAGAATGGGACGCTCATGCAGGGGCTTGAGCGACGCCGATTAGTGCTGGAAGAATAGAGTGAGGTTGAAGACGTACATGCAAAACATCATCATTGAGTAGAGGGAGAGAAGCACCATATGGAGGGTTTTGCGCATTGTGCTCCAGTTCTGAACCTGTTAGTGCTGCTTGTTACCATGTTGATGGGCTTTCGTACCAGAGGCTGATTGGGATCTGAAGTTGGCCGAGGAGCCAGCACGATATGAGTAGCTTGCAAGTCATTGATGCGCTGCGTGCCCGGAGGCAACACGTCAATTGTCAAAGTGCTCTCTTCAGGCGGCATGATAGAAGGTCAGTGAATTGTGTTTCTCAATCGCCAAGACCAACGGGACATAGCGACATGTTTAAATATCCAACCCATTCTCGTATCTCGACTAGTTAACGGCGAATGCGGGGTTGGCCGACACTAGTAGACCCTTCAAGATAAGCCTCTAGCCGACGGTCTCAGCATTCCGACCTCGCTGATACGGCATCAGCCAATCATCACTCGGGGAGCGAACAGCCAGCTGGGCGATCGAGCTACGCTGAAATAGGCTGGTCGAGCCCATGATAATGAATGACGATGCTACTGGTTCTAGACCCTGCGGCACCTACGACAATCAGTGACGCAAGCGGTATCGCGGCATTCTTGGACACATTTGTTTCCTTTTTTGGAATGCAGATGATGCTGTGGGATGCATTGTAAAAAAAGGGTAGTTGTTTGGAGACGAAAGCCAGATCTTTATCAAGATACAGATCCTGCATAGCGAGCTTCATCCCAGTCTCAGCCCTCTGCTTACAGAAATGCTTACAATGTTAAGAACCCTCAATCAGTAGTACAGTGACAACATAAGCCCGGAGAAACATCTCACAAGACCTCCTCATATTATCTTCCATACCACGCGATGCATATAAAAGCGCCAAGTGAGTTGAAAGAAAAAGAAAAAGGTTAGTAGTTATAAAGGTCTCAACCTTCTCGCAACGCGTCAAAGACTCACCAAGATCAAGAATGAGCTGGTACATAGACGACACACGCTGATAATGAAGATGGGTGCTCTCTCTGTCAAAGTAGACCGCTGGACAGCTATCTTGAATATGACTGGCGACTCTCTCAGTCTCCGTTCGCAGAATGGCAGGGCTCTGTACGTCGGAGACTGTGAAATTGTAGGATTCAATTGCTGGAACCCAGGCGCTGACTATTTCTCTGATCTGATCTTTTGACAAGGTCCAGATGCTCTTTCGTGCTGGCTTCCGTATCTCTTCATGACCATCGTCGTAGATGATGAGATCCAACAGCCCATGCTTATCGAAGGCCATGGCAGAACTCAATTTGTCGACTAGAAGGCTTCGAGCAATATTCCCTTCCGGATAAGACAAGAAGTGGCCATTCTCATACTTGACCTGTGATGCGCTAGGTGCTCTAGTGACTTCTTGGTGCCACCGATCCAGATCATTTCCCGATAACGCTAAGTCTCCAGTGTCTATCAAACAAGACTGGTGTATGTTATCAAAGATTTCCTCGATCTTTTCTTCGATCTGACCAGCACTGGAGCGAAGGAGAGAGCAGAAAACGTCCATGCCTGACTCTGATCCGTCCTGGTATCCGGTAAGGGCATCGATCATATTCCGGGGCTGATCGAAGTTGGCAACGTCGAGAAGAGAACCTGGATGGTCCGAGGAAAGATGAAAGGCATAAATAATGCAGCTCCTGTCGTGGCCTCTCTCATTCCGGTAGCGGTGATGCACGAGCGAGCCTGCACTGAAGAGAGCGGTCACTGGCTGATCAGGGTAGTTCACTTCGACAACTGTCGGGTCTTGCCTTCCAGTGACATCTTTTTGGAATTCAAAAATGTTATCAATGCTGTCGTTGGTATTGAAGAGGCTGTCATTCTCTGTGGACCATGCTGGGGAATCTTTGCTGGGTTGTCGAATGTGACGATTACCCTTATGTGTACCAGGTAAGAATGTGAAGTTCTGACCTGTTGGGCCTTTGGGCTGTCCTCTTTCCCAGCCTAGCAAGATCTTATACTCTTCTCGAAATGGCGTGTTATCAACATGGAGCATGTTGTCCTGGGCGTTGACCGATATAGGTTGTGTATCTTTTCCTCGGGCGTCCGTCATCCGCACAGGGCCGCCCATTACATAGGACATCATAGCGACTAGGAGTGGGTGGACAATTGCGTCTTTATAAGAAGGATTTTTAATGAACATAGGATGCTTAATGATGTTTGCAAATGAGTGTAGGAACGCATGGCTGCCTGAATTGTTCATGATAGCCGTGTAGTCATTGATGAGCTCGGCGAAGGCGGATATGTCAATGAGGCCAGCGAATAAAGCACATCCGTCTTCTTGCAGTACGTCAACAAGCTTCAGAAACCGAGCCTGGGTCGTTTTTTTTGTCCAGCCCTGGCGAAGACAGTCCAAAAGCTTTCTTCGATATTCATCCTTTGCCAGATGGACCAGGGCCAGCACGGAACGAATTGAAGGCGAGGCTGAGTGAGGGACTCAATGAGGATTCAGGTATGATTCCAGCTAAAGTGGTGGCCCGTTGCTTTTCCGTGGCCAGTAACTTAAGTTGAACGGGAACCAGGTATGTGGGGTTTTCTGGGAAGAGAATGGCCTCAGGGGTCAGGGAATCATGCTTAGGGGCGGAGAGGACATCCATGGTAACAAATCAATCTGTAAAAAGTATAGTACTGTGGATCCTCTGCTCTACCTTGTATGGCGAAGTGGGGCAGGTGCTTGTGTAAGGATAAGATTAGTTCTGAGCATAACTTTGGATACTTATTTAGGCTGGGACGTCAAATTCAAGCTTAAACGGCTTAGTCGATATGACCATATGATCACAGTGGATGGCATGGAGTAAGTCATCATGCATGTGGTGTATATGCACGCTGACTGATAATCATTACTGGCTAAGCATGCATATGCACGTTGTTGGCACGCGATTGGCTTCGTTTGTTGGCAGAGAACCAACAGTAGAAAGCATAACAATAGGCACGACAGAAAGGCATCTATGGGGAGGGAGATTAAGCCGACTTCCTCAACATGTCTGCAAATCACTACGCTAGACTTGACGACCAAGAAATTACCTCAACTGGAAATACGCTGCAAAAGCTTGCGCCAAACACAGCGCCATCCAGGTTCGCCCTCCTCACAGTCCTCGTTGGCACGGCATGTACAATTTTCGGATACACTATGTACCCATATATACCATCATTGCCACAGCAACATCATCAACTGCACTGCGGAAACTCCTCCACCGAGGCTCAACATCTTGGCTGCGTATTCGACTTGCTCACGAATAGCTGGATGCCCGAGTATTGCTCGGACAATCTCACGGATAGTGAATACCGAGAATGGGTGCTCGAGCCTACTCGAAAGCTAGGGTCCTGGGCCTTCTTTCTCGACCGCGAGATACAGCATCGGGTAAAGTCCGAGCAGGACCTATCGGAACTTGTTGGGGTACACGTATATACGACAACAGAAAACCACCTCGCGCACTGTACCTTTCTGGCACGTCGCATGCACCGGCTTGCAATGGGTGAGATCAAAGCTGTAGCTCACAACACTTTTGCACATACGCGACACTGCACATCTGCTATACTAGAAGCAATCAGCGCACCTGAGACAACTGGAAACGAGAGCAGTTTAGCTTCAACGTTTGACGTGGGCATTGTCTCATGCACGGTGTAGCCTAGTTGGAAGCGGCCGGTTTCTATAGCATAGGAGGACTTCTGTTTTAATTGAACTGCGTGGAATCTTGTTCCGTGAACCCCGTGCTTTTCGTGTTCCGTAGACGTGGCTGTATTCTGGACTCAATCCTTAACAAAGTTACGGAAGACTCAGGCCTAACTCGTGGCACATCACCCGCTCAAAGGCATGTGATGTGCTAGCCCCACAGGCCGCACATGTTCTTCTTCATGTTCACATGTCAATCCCTGGTTGTCGGCCTTGACAGAATTCGAAACTTATGCATGCTACAACAGCACCGCAGTGATAAACTGCTGATTGTATGGGATTTACATAATAATTCTAAAAAGGTTGATCGATGCCTCCGCAGGTACAACCATCCTTCTAATGTCCATTGACGAACTCCAGGATATCGTCCAGCTCCCCTTGACTCTGAATCTCCCCTTGGGACAAAATGACCACTTTGACCTTGGAGCTCTCATCTATCATTTTTGCGGCATCCTTGACGGCTGACAAGCGATGGGTAATCTCGATTACAGAATGTCCATTCTCCGTAAAAGTCTCTTTGATGATATTGCGCATGGCAGATTCTGTGACACCGTCGACAGACGATGTCGCTTCATCAAGAAGCAGAATGGGCTTCGCGGGCATGCCCGGCGTCATTGAAGAATGCGATGCTCGGAGGACAGCTCTGGTCAGAGCAAAAAGCTGAGTTTGGCCAGTTGACATGTGAGGTAGCGAACTGAGAGGCTCATCCAGCATACCCAACAGCTCGCCTTGCTCACCAGGGTCGAAATGCGCCCACAGGCCAGTTCTCTGTAAAGCTGTCGAGATGACACTATCGGGAAGAGATCTTGACGGCTGCGAAGAATAAGGTAGAACAGTTTGTTAATTCACGTTTTCGCAATTAATAAGCGCTAATGTTTACTTACGTCCAAATTGAAGCGAAGGCTAGCCTGTGCAAGCAGGAATGTATCTTGTGTGACGGTGATGAAACATCGCTCTCGTATAGCTGAGAGTGGAACCATGCTCAAGTCGATGCCGTCAACTTGAATAGTTCCTGATTGTGCGTTGAGAAGACGAAGCAAGGCGAGGAGCAGAGTACTCTTTCCACTAGAGAGGCTGTTTAGCACCAAAATCATCTATCGGAGTTAGGAGAACATACCTGCCAGTTCGCCCACAAACAACAAGATGTTGGCCTGGAACAATCGAGAGGTTAATATTCTTCAATGCAGGTGTCTGAGACTCTTCATAAGAAACCGTGACATCATGAATTTCAACCATTCCGCGGCAAGGCCAATTGTTAGGGGGCGTTGTTCCCGATGAGGGTTCTTCCTCAACTGGGGTATCTGTTTCCAAAGTCTTTAGGCGGGATCTGCGACATAATCGAGATCAGCAAAGATCACAGCCAGAACGGCGACATATGAAGTAACTTGGGAAGATAATAGCGCAGGTTTACTAAAGCCCTGAACTGAACTTACATAGCACCGAGAGATATCTCCATGTTCGTCCAAGAGGTGACAAGTGATAACAGTGTCGAGTTGGCGACGAGGACGATGTTCAAAGACATACCAATCTGGCCAGCCGTCGTGCTACCCTCCAGAAAAACTGCCAAAGTAATCAAAATCACTGCCATACCGGCAACTATAAGATCGAGAACGATATTAAGCCAGAGTTGCAAGCACTGAAGGATGTAAGCTGGCTGTTGAGACTTATCAAGGCAGTCCATGTTGGAATTTTCTGCTTCTTCCACCCAGCCAAACGATCGAATACTAATGACGCCCTCCACCTATGTAAGATTGATGTAGTTAGCATGGTACCCAAGTGCGGGTTGTTTAGTATGTCAAGCGGTGTTGGAGTCAGATCTCAGCTTCATCATCTCTGCTGGAAAGCCGTATCCAGGCAACGCACAAACAACCTATACTAGAGTAATAAAAGCGAAAGGAACTTACCGACTCAAGGAAGCTCGAGTACACTGAAGACTGGGATTCCAATTGGAGTAGGCGTAGTTGTCGAGAGGTAAGCAAATACACTCGCTGCACGATGTAAACAACTAAGACACAAACTGGTAACGTAGCAGTCAGGAGCTTTTGGGCACTAAAAAGGAGGCTGGCCTGCACCAAAAGCTTGAAAACCTCTTTGGTCAGTTGGAATTTGCTTTTCAAGACCGTGAGTTTGTGGTTTTAGAACACTGACGGTTAGATAGAGAGAGCATTGCTGGTGGGAGACTCTTGTCGATGAGTTGCATATCCTCACTGAACCTTTAGGTTTATCAGTTACTCATAAACAGGCAAAGAAAATTGTTAAGGTTACCGGTTTAATATTGAACCTGTCTCTGTCGTGGAGAAGAATAACAACGGAGCACTGTAATCCGTTAGCCAGGCCCAAAAATGTTTCCCACGTACACAAACCTAAAGACAGTAGTGAGCAAACGTCTATGAAGCTCAGTCCCAGATCTTGGCGCAATTAGCATATGAGTGGACCTGTGCACACAACATTAAACATCCGGTAGTTTGATCAGAAGATTGATGGCATACCACATCGATCCATTTGTGGAGGCCCAGGCAACTAGTGAAAGGATGAGATATCCCCCAATGTAGAATCTCGTCTGAGAGGCTGGCGCTTCCGTCCACTTCTGTAGCCAATACTGTGGAAAGGTCACAAAGAGGGAGTAGGAGGCTGTACAGGCCAGCAGAATAAAGACGCTTTGTGGTTTCACAGCCCTGACATAATAGCCTGCATCAGTCAGCAATCATCGCATAATTTAAACGCTTGAAATTGTATCTATACCATACAGAGAGAAATCTCCTGTTGATCTGCCCAGATCCGCCATAGCCTCGCTAACTTCGAGGACCTGGCTCTGGACAGTCTTGTTCGTCTCAGCAATGTTTGTATGCGCTTCAGTGACTGTAGGGCTAGCCCAATTCTGACTAAAGTGCGCCACATCTTCACCTATTCCACTTGGTGGCCCGTGATATGCGACTCTTCCGTTGTCAAGTATGATGAGCGCGTCCGCCAGGTTAAAGTGCTTCGCTACAAAATGTGAGCATTTATCGATGGGCAGTAAGCTGTGCCGAGAGACGGCACTGACCAGAGTTTGCAGTGAGGACAGCTGTAATTCCCGCCTTGCGAAAGTAGCCTTGAGTTCCAAGGAGATTCGATACGACTTGACTTTCAGTCTTACTGTCTAGAGCAGAAAAGCTATCGTCGAGGAGCACAATGTTGCACCGAGCGTATAAAGTGCGGGCAAGAGCCTTATGTATAGTCAGCACCGTAAGGATTTCCCAGTTAGTGAGAGGGTACATACCAAGCGTTGTCTTTGACCTCCAGAGAGCTTCAGCCCCCGGCTTCCAATGACGGTATCATCCCCAAACGGCATGGTCGAAATGTCCTCGTCGAGGCAACAAAGCTTCACAACATGCTTATACCAGGCAGGTTCAAACTTACCAAAGCCACAAACCGCCTCTTTCAGACTCCCGCTCTGCAACCAGGGAGATTGTTCGCAGTAGGCAATCTTCTTTGAGGAGACTGAGACCGTTCCACTTGAGACTGCTATTTCACCTAAAAGAGACTTGGCCAGGACGGTCTTTCCACTTCCCACTGCTCCTGCGCATATAAAAATTGATCCTTTACTGACACGGAAGTCTAGGCCCTGGAGTATGGGACGCGAGGACGAAGGAAACTGTACAACTACAGCCTCAAAAGAGATAGCTGGTAAAAGACTCGCTGAGCTCTCGTCCTTCAAGTTGAACTTCAGTAAGCGCCTTTGATCTGCTCGGCCAGGTTGGACAAGATAGTCTTGTATCCTTCCGAATGCGGCCAAAGAGCCGATAGCCCTCGGTACGATCGTCATGATCATGTTCGCAGGATGTGTTACCAGTCCAAGCAGCGCTGTTGTTGTGAATGCAGTCTCGGCATCAAGAGCGGAGCCACTTAGGCTAGCAGCAACGACAAATATGACGAACGTGAGGATAGGAGAGAAGATTCCGAGTGCATTGGCTAGCATGGTCAGCAGGGGTAAAAACATCGATGTAACCATTACGAGGACGAACCACTAGCGTTATACGCAACCATCATCCATCGTACCTTCTTGGCCATGCCAAGCTCCTGCGCTCGAAGTCTCTGAAGCAAAGCCTCAGTCTCTGAGGAGAATCCTAGCATTTTCATGACTTTGACTGACGATAAAGTGGATGCTGTCAATGAGATCCGTCTCTGTGTCGCTTCATTCCAATCTTTCTGCTTAGTCTGCAGGTTTTTGGCTAGATATCGACTCACCCGGGAGCATACTTTGTGCGGAAAGATTAGCTACCATAGGATGTTAGACTTGAGGTGGAAGACTCACAGAAAATAATCACGAGGGGAACTGGGGCAGCCCAGCGGATTTGTCGAGCGAGCATGGTGGTTCCAATTATCACCTCGAGAACATGTGCCCAGGTTTCATGAAACATACTTCCAAACCTCATCACGCTCTCTGTATCTGTGCTGATTAAAGTGAGGGCTATACCGTCGTTGTAGCTGGTTGATGGTTGACGTAGAGCTGTGTTATTAATGAGTCCAACGAGTGTTCCTTTAACCATGATGCTGATTCGGTTCAGGCGATGATGGTAGACTGCTTCGACCACCTTCATCCAATCAGTAAGTGCTATTAGGTACATCTGAAACTTACAGCTAGACCAAAGTATACAGCGGCGGCTTTGATAATCAGAATATGCCTACTTCCACTAGAGTGGTCACCCAGCATGTGAACCGCAGAGCTAATGAGAGCTGGCTGGGCATAACGGAAGAAGATTAGGCAGAGTCGAGGAATAACTGGTGCAAAGAATTGCAATAGCATACTCTTCGCGAGGCATATAGGAAGCGTGATCTTCGTTACCGGTCTGGCTCTCTGACCCCACGCCTTCAACCCACGGTTGTGGAGCTGCTTCGACGAAAGCTGGTCGTCAATCAGAGGTAGCGTATCTCCAGACAGTACTACACGGTTTCCTAAGACCAAAATCGGGTTTATCCACCAGAAGAACGTTCTATTCAGAACACCTGCAAGCTGTTCTGGTGCCTGGGAGGCATAAGGGCTCAAAAGCAGTTTCTGTTTACTACGGCTTTCCGTGACGATCAGAAGAAGCTTGAGAGTGATCTTGGTAATTAGCAACAGCCACGTATCCATAACCTCTTTCAGTGCAGATGCCAAGTCGAATACCAAGGAAACAATCAGGAACACAACGGCGAGGTCGGCTGGTCTGACAGAGCGCACATGTTCCATGTACAAAAGAGGACAGAGAACTGCCGTGGCGGTGAAGGAAGCAATTGCCGCTGCAAAACTATGGCGATCTTTCTGCGAGACTTCCACTACCAAACTGGAAATGTTTCCTAAAAGAATCAGGCCTACTATTATCTATATAGTATACAGTGTTAGCTTTTTTATGTTTAGTCTTTTTTGTTATAGATTGTGGGCATTCGTACCATCGACGACGAGCCATAATATCCTGGAATGATCTTCAAATCACGTCCTCGAAGCTTCCACAGGCGTACGAGGATCAAGAAGGAGAATATGGCATTGACGAAACATGACAACAGGTCCATTGTAGCGCTGTTGTTCATGGTGGCGACAGCGATTCGGTTGCTTTCGGACATAGCTCGCAGTCCTTGTGTGATTTGCTCGGATAGAACAAGAAGAATGCTCTGCAGTTGGTAAATGTGGGAAAATGGAATTCTCAGAGTTCTTTGTTGGTCCATGTGAAGCAGGCGGGAAAGTGATTGCCACCGATGGCAGATGTATACTCTGGACTCGTGTTCAGGTACAGAAAGGGACACGGCGTGGCCGGAGTGGGTCGGAAAGACAGATCATTTGATTGCGCAATAACGTCCGTTACTTACAGACCGGCCACCTCGCTTTAAACCTAGCTACCTAATGTATATATACTTTAGATAGTTATAACTTTACTAATTTAATTCTAATTAATTTTTAACTAATACCAATTAATTTAAAATAACTTTATTTACTAAAAAAGATATATATACTACTCTTTAGATAGTTATAAATAGAATTTCTATAAATAAAGTAGCTAAAGCTTATAGTATTAACTATTCTACCCTTTAAGGTTAGATTAAAGGAAGTTAGTACTTATTTATTAGCCTAGTTCTTATACCTA